>PISX010000456.1:94416-246171 GCA_004024625.1 Mellivora capensis | reverse complement strand
ATCTACAAGGATCACAATCCCAGATTTCAAGATGTACTACAAAACTGTAATAATCAAAATAGTGTGGTACTGATACAATAATAGACACAGATCAATAGAACAAAATAGAATAGAAAGCCCAGAAATAAACCCACAGTTATGTGGTCAAATAATCTTCAACAAAAGGGGCAAGAATATGTAAAAAAAAAAAAATATATATATATATATATATATATATGGTCTCTTCAATAAATAGTGTTGCAAAAACTGGAGAGTTACATGCTAAAGAATGAAACCAGATTGCTTTCTTATATCATACACAAAAATAAACCCAAAATGGATTAAAGACCTCAGTATAAGACCCGAAACCATAAAAAATCCTAAAAGAGAGCTCAGGTAATAATTTCTCAGACACTGGCCATAGCAACATTTTTTTAGCTATGCCTCCTGAGACAAGGGAAACAAAAGCAATAATAAACTTTTGGGACTACATCAAAATAAAAAGCTTCTGCACAGCAAAGGAAACAACCAACAAAGCTAAAAGCAAACATACTGAATGGGAGAAGATATTTGCAAATGACATACCTGATAAAGGCTTCATAGTCGAAATAAAGAATTTACACAACTCAACACCAAATAAAACAAGTAATCCAATTTAAAAATGGGCAGAAGACATGAACACACGTTTCTCCCAAGAAGACACACAGATAGCCAACAGACACATGAAAAGATAGTCAACAACACTCATCATCAGGTAAGTGCAAATCAAAACCACAATGAGAGGAGAAAAAAAAACACAATGAGATAACACCTCACGCCTGTCAGAATGGCTAAAATCAAAAACACAAGGAAAAAAGGTGTTGGTGAGGATGTGGAGAAAAAAGGAACACTTATGCACTGTTGGTGGGAATGCAAACTGGTGCATCTGTTGTGGAAAACATTGGAGGTTCCTTCAAAAGTTAAAGATAGAATTATCACATGATCCAGTAATTCTACTACTCAGTATTTGCCCAAAGAGATATTCTAATATTTCTAATAATAATTCTAATAATTCTAATATTCTAATTCAAAGAGATACAGGCACCCCAATGTTTTCTGAAGCATTATTTATAATAGCCAAATTATGGAATCAACCCAAGTGTCCATCAATAGATGAATGGATAAAGAAGTGGCTTTTATATATATATTTATATATATTTATATATATGTATATATACACACATATATACATACACACATACACATATACATATATATGCATCTATATTGTTTTATATATTTATATAAAACATTCTATTCCCATATATATGTATATGCATAATGGAATAGCCATCAAAAAGAATGAAGTTATATATATGTAGTATTCCATTCCAATATATATATAATGGAACACTACTCAACCATCAAAAAGAATGAAATCTTGCCATTTGCAACAACATGGAGGCATCTAGTGAGTATAATGCTAAGTGAAATAAGTCAAAGAAAGACAAATATTACATGATTTCATTCATATGTGGAATTTAAGAAACAAATGAATGAAGGAGGAAAGAGACAAAAAACAGACTTTTTTCTTTCAAAAAGATTTTCTTTACTTGTCAGAAAGAGAGAGAGAGAGAGAGCACAAATAGGGCGAGAAGCAGGCAGAGCAGGCAGAGGGAGAAGCAGGTTACCCGCCGAACAAGGAGCCTGATGTGGGACTCGATCCCAGGACCCTGGGATTATGACCTGAGCTGAAGGCAGACACTTAACTGACTGAGCCACCCAGGCACCCCTAAAAAACAAACTTTAATCAACAATGTGATAGTATGAGAGAGAGACAGAAGATTAAAGGATGTGTTGTTTTAAAAAAAAATTATATATGTATGCACATATTGAGAATTGTCTATTTTTTTAAAATATTTTATTTATTTGTCTGAGAGAGAGAGAGAGTGAGCACTGGCAGACGGAGGCAGAGGGAGAAGCAGGCTCCCTGCCAAACAAGGAGCCCGATGTGGGACTCGATCCCAGGATGCTGGGATCATGACCCGAGCCGAAGGCAGCTGCTCAACCAAGTGAGCCACCCAGGCATCCCATTCTCACTATTTTTAATGGCTGCATATTATTTCAATATATGAATGTAGCAATATTTATTTACCTAGTCTCAATAGAATACCAAATCACTCATTTACAATTTTTTGTTATTACAAACAAGGCCACAACCAGCCTTCTAGTACTTATATCTTTATGCAGATATGAAAGTATATTGGTGGGATAAATTCCTAGAAATGGATCTTTAGTTGATGTTTTATGTAAAGTCCTAGTGTCCATTCGATTTTGCAGCCTGAATATTTCACAATGGATATTATACGCAGTAAACAGTTTCTGTGTTGCTATATAGCCTGCAAGATTAAGGTTTTTGGTGGCTTTTACTTTAGTGGCTTATCAAAGGGATATACTCAACCTTTCCTCTACTGCTAAGCAGTTCAATATTTCTAATACTCACTTCGACAAATAATGCGATGTCCATCCTCATCCACTCTATTTTGCCTGAGCCTCTGCTCCAGTCTTCCTCTCACAGCATTCCTCTTTCACATAAAGGTATTCCCCTTCTAGACCGTGCCCTGAGTCCCCATAACCTTAGAATTCCTCACCTAAAGAGCATGGCATATGCAACAACACAGATCGACCTTGAAAACATTATGCATTCAATTGTTTGGGAATTATAAACAATTAAGCATTAAATTAAATTAAGCATATAAACATTGCACATTCAATTGTTTGGGAGTTATAAACAATTTCTCAAACTGGGTCTCATCTTCAGATAGTTTAAGCCTTTAATTTAATTCAAATCTGACTCCAAGCTTCTGGGTTTTCCATCTTGCTTAAGAAGCTTCCCTCCTTCACTTCCACATTCTACCCCAGCACATTATAGAAATATTCTCCTACAACTTTATTTGCTACATTTAGATATTTAGCCCATGGCACACACTTGTAGGTGTATAAACATAGCAAAAGAATGCAGACTAAATGGTTAGCACTGGTTATCTAAACTTGAAAACTGAGGGGGTTTTTTAATAATACATGTCTTACTGAAGAAACAAAGAATACTGTCTAGCTCTAAAAACCAGTAAATATAAACATTACGATCTACACTGCCAAGCTGAGAAAAAGAATAAAACAAAACAATTCATTGGGGAGTATTCAAATGTACATGGCAAAAGCCACATGTCAACCCAGATTCTCAATAACCAGTCCATGTAAACTTGAGAATAATTTTTTTCCCTTCAAATGGCTTAACCAAACAGAAGAGGTTCGCCTAAAGCTCCAGTTTAGGCTACTTAGTGAAAGGGGCCAGACCAGAAAATAATAACCAGCCCAAAGGAAAAAAGCAGCACATGATTAAGCAAGCAGATAGCCACTTGCAATTTAATGAGCAGGTACTTTTTTTATTTGGATTGATGGCCCAACTACGGAGGGTCTTTAGCTTAAGCTCTTCCCTTGAGAGCTCTGGATGGCTGGACTCCAGTGATTTTTTTTTCAAGTTAGAGCCCTTCTCCTCCCAGAAGTGGCTTCTATAAATCATAACAAGCCAACTCTTTATATCAAACAAGCACAGACCAGGGGTCCTCTCTTCTTCAAGATGCTAACTCTTTCCTTCCAGCTACAGGCAGGAAGAGAAAAAGCAGCAGAAAAGAAAAAGTACTTTATCTTCCAAAGATCTCATTTAAAATGCAAAAGATTGTAAAGAAGCCTGGCTTACTGAAACCATCATAATTTTATACACACCTTGAGCCAATGTTAGTAAAAAAAATTTTGACAGCCATGTGAAAGTAGAATCAGGCCTCAGGACAGGGCTTATGGGTAGAAATGGTGAATTCGGGAAAGGAAAACAGGGTACAGATTTAAGAAACAAAACACACCTCCATGGGCTTCTCAGTTTTGTTCAGGATGAACACATCCTGCACCATGCATGGTCAGCCCTATAAGGCCCTCCCCAGTGTGAGCTTGTCCTATATTATGGAAAAGTATCTGTTTATTAAACAGCAAGTGGGCCATTCCCGTTCCACCATCGTATAAAACAAAGAGATCCCAAACAAAACCACAGATACTTCTGACAAGGTGCAGGTAGAATACATGTATCTTTAAATGTTTTCCTTCTCACATAAACATCTATGAAAGCAAGGTGAAGAAACAGATGTGGGCATTACAGCTCAGCCCAAAGAGTTGCCGCTCAAAAATTATTTAAGGGGTATCTGGGTTGCTCAGCTGGCTAAGCGTCCAACTCTTGATCTCAGCTCAGGTCTTGATCTCAGGGTCAAGAGTTCAGGCCCTGAGCTGGGCTCTACACTGGGTGTGGCGCCCCCTTAAAAAAATTTTTTTAGGGGCGCCTGTGTGGCTCAGTGTGTTAAGCTTCTGCCTTCAGCTCAGGTCATGATTTCAGGGTCCTGGGATCAAGCCCCACATCGGGCTCTCTGCTCAGCGGGGAGCCTTCTCCTCCCCCCTCACCCGCCACCTGACTCTAGGCCTACTTGTGATCTCTGTCAAACAAATAAATAAAAATCTTTAAAAAAATTTTTTAATTTAAAAAAAATTAATTTAAATAAATAAAAACTGGTCATTTTTAATGTCTGAGGTTACTGCCCTTATCTCTTGGGTTTTGGATTTTGCTTTTCTAGTTAAGATATCCATGTATATACACAGACATACACATAGCTGATTAACAAGATTAATAGAAATATTTATATTGATACATAATTCTATCAATCCCCTCATAAGCCAATTTTCCCATTACTATTTCTCCCAGATTCAATTCTGCTTTATTAGCATGATTATATCTTGCATTAAATTGAAGATTTACAAATTAAAACTCAAATCTTCTTTGTTTGTTTCCCAAATAACTTCACCAACATGTTAAACAGGAAAAAGAAGTACGAGTTAGGGATTGGGAGGCTCCAAGAATTTTTTGCTCCTCAAGGATTGGATGTGACTGCCAACAATTCCGTGGTTTGAGCTGCTTTCAAAAGGAAGAATGTGATAATAGCTCCTGGGTGGGATAATTGTGGCTGGACTTGATTAAATCTAGCTTAAAACTTAGAGAGAACAGCTTGGACTGCCCCCCTCCCTCTTTTTTTTTTTTTTTTTTTTTTTTAAGAAATAGCTATGCATTTCATCACACAGTGTGCTTGCCAAATTCAGGGCCTTTTGGGAGTCTGGCACAAGATTGGACACTGACAAAGGGAGCTAGAATACCGTGAGTAATAAGAATTACATAACTCCAATCAACACTAATGAATGTATCTCACTAAAGTCCTGCACGTGTGATTTTGGAAAGGAGTCCTCAATGATTCTAAGATCTTTTCCTTTCACAAAGGACTATTTCATTAAGCTCCCAGAATTAACCAGTCCAAAAGTGAATGGGTGGCAAACACTGAATACATTCAGCTGGCATTTTTATTTGTACTCTAATGTCTTTCTTTTGGCAAATAAGTTGTTTTTATACTACCTAGAAATTGCATCTAGATTTTGTACCCAATATGTTTTTAGGATTTTTTTAATTTTATTTATTTTAGAGAGCATGAGCAGAGTGGGGGGAGGAGGGAGCAAAAGGAGAGAGAGAATCTCCAAGCAGACTCCCCACTGAGCACTGAGCCCGACTTGGGGCTCCATCCCAAAACCCCGTGATGCTGACCCCAGCAAAAATCGAGAGATCCTTAACCAACAGAACCACCCAGGTGACCCCTTAAGATTTTAAGTAATCTCCACACCCACCGTGGAGCTCAAACTTACAACCCCAAGATCAAGAGTTACAATGCTTTATGACCAAGCCAGCTGGGTGCCCCTGCATCCAGTATCCTAAGCTTTGTTCTTGATATCACTTTCTGGTGACTTTAGGACATAAAATTTTGATACCACTGGTGATAATTCTAGAATACTCAGGAGGGAAAAAAATCAACTATATATTGGGGAACTCGTGGAGTACCCATTTTCTAAATTTGAATACAAATAATATTAAATATTGAGAACGGTTCCATGAGTTTCTGGTTCCAGGACAAGATGGTGTAAGTGTTCATCTCCCTATTCTTCCTACTAAGTACAGCTAAAATACCTGGATATTACACATAAACATAAAAAGACTATTTCAAGTACAGAAAGAAAAGAACTCTATAACCTTCAAGAATAGAGGAGAAGTCAGGGGCGCCTGGGTGGCTCAGTAGGTTAAAGCCTCTGCCTTCAGCTCAGGTCATGATCCCAGAGTCCTGGGATCGAGCCCCGCATCGGGCTCTCTGCTCAGCAGGGAGCCTGCTTCCTCCTCTCTCTCAGCCTGCCTCTCTGCCTACTTGTGATCTCTGCCTGTCAAATAAATAAACAAAATCTTAAAAAAAAAAAAAAAGAATAGAGGAGAAATCAGACATTCTCAGATGAAAGACAAATAAGAGAATCTGTTGTCAGCAGACCTCCCCTAAAAGAATGGCTAAAAGAAATTCTTGAATCAGAAAGGAAACGACTAAAGGAGGAAACTTGGAACATCAGGAAGAAAAAAGAAGAGTAAAAATTTAGGTAAACACAACAGACATTCCATCACCACTTGCATTTTCTTAATTGTGTTTTATGGTTGAAGCAATATATATATATATAAAATTTGGTGTGGTTCTCAATGTATGTAGAGGAAATGTTTAAGACAATTATATTATAAATGTGTGAGGTAGAGGAACTTAAAGGAGGTAAGTTTCCTATACTTGATTCAGACTGGTAAATGTCAACACCAGTAGACTGTGATAAGTTATGTGTATGTAATATAATGCCTAGAGCAATCACTAAGAAAGCGATATGAAGACATACACTCAAAACATCACTGATAAAATGAAATTCTAAAAAATATTTTAGTAACCCACAAAAGGCAAAATGGAGAGATGGAACAAAATGAAAAATAGAATACTTAAGCCCTAATGTCAGTAACTAAATTAAATGCAAGCAGTCTAAGTTCATCAAACAGATTGTCAGAATAGATAAAAATCATAACCCAACTCTATGCTGTCTACAACAAACTGCCTACAAGAACCCGGATGGCACTCGAAGGCATTATGGTGGGTGGGAAAAAAAAAAAAATCCTGTCTCAGAAGGTCATATATTGTATTACTCCATTAGGTCGCATTCCCCAAATGACAAAATTATAAATGTGGAGAAGAAATTAGTGGTTGCCGGGGGTTAGGGATAATGAGGAGAGCCGGGACTATAAATGCAAAGCATGAGGGGGATCTTTGTGGTGAAGGAATAGTTCTGTATCTTAGATGCTGTAGAGGTTATACCAATGTAGGCGTGGTGGAAGGACATAGATGCACGCACATAGACACACACACACACACACACACACACACACACACACGTACACTGTACAGACTCCATGCTTTGGTTTTAATACAGTACTATGGTTACCTAAGATGTAACCCTTTGCCTAGTTTCCCCAGTGGTTTTGTGTCTTATGGAACCACTGGGGAAAACTGGATAAAGAGTACACAGGACCTCTCCCTTACTATGTTTGCAGTTCCTGTGTAACTGTAATGATCTCAAAGACAAAACAAACAAAACCCTGAAGTTCCAAGTTCTACCACTCCTTTGGTGAACTTTGGTTCATTTAACCAATCTGTTCTTGGTTTCATAGTCCATAAAATGAAATAACATTACCTACCAAGTTATGGTAAGAAATAACTAAAATAATTTCTTAAAAACTTGATTTTCCTGTGTTGTAGAGCTGGACAAGATCGAACATTTTTTAAATTTTTGATTATTTAGGGGCACCTGGGTGGCTCAGTGGGTTAAAGCCTCTGCCTTCAGCTCCAGTCGTGATCCCAGGGTCCTGGGATTGAGGCCCACCATCAGGCTCTCTGCTCAGCAGGGATCCTGCCTCCCTGCCCGCCTCTCTGCGTACTTGTGATCTCTGTCTTTCAAATAAATAAATAAAATCTTTTAAAAAAAATTTTTTTTAATTATTTACACCATCCAGTTCATGTCCAGGCCATACAGCTAATATCTGGGAGCCTACATGACTAATAAAATGTTTTTTAAAAGATTTTCTTTATTGGGGCACCTGGGTGGCTCAGTGGGTTGAAGCCTCTGCCTTCGGCTCAGGTCATGGTCTCAGGGTCCTGGGATGGAGCCCCGCATCAGGCTCTCTGCTCAGCGGGGAGCCTGTTTCCTCCTCTCTCTCTGCCTGCTTCTCTGTGATCTCCGTCAAATAAATAAAATCTTAAAAAAAATAAATTAAATAAATTTTTTAAAAAGATTTTATTTATTTGACAGACTGAGATCACAAGTAGGCAGAGAGGCAGGTAGAGAGAGAGGGAAACAGGCTCCCTGCCAAGCAGAGAGCCCGACGCGGGGCTCGATCCCAGGACCCTGGGATCATGACCTGAGCCGAAGGCAGAGGCTTTAACCCACTGAGCCACCCAGGCGCCCCAATGTTTTAAGCATCCCTCTAACAACCAAGAACACGTTGACCTGCAGGATGAGCACAAAGGACAGGACACTGGGCCTATCAAGGTGCCAGCACTGGCAGCTCTATCATCTGACTATTTTCATACCTTACCTTGATAAACAGAATATGTCTTTCCCAAAATACAGGATGTTTACAACGCCCAGTTATTCACTGAACAAAAATTAAAAATCCTATTAATGTTTAATAAATCTAAAGTCACTTGGGAAAATGACATATATATAGCCAGAGAAACCCAAAAGAACAGAACAGGAAGCCAAGAAATAAATCAAATACATACAGGGGTTTAGTAGATGAAAAGGGTATCATCTGAAAGTAGTTAGGGAAAGATGGGTTATTCCATAAATTGTGTTGTAACAATTGAGTAGCCACTTGGAAAAAGGGATATTAGACCCACACTCTACATCAGGAGAGATTCTAAATGGATCAATGACTTCTGCTCTCCCTGCTTGTGCATGCATGCTCTCGCTGACAAGTAAATCTTTAAAGAAAAAAAAAAAAAAGCAAAGTGAAAACAGTCTATGGTATACTACCTTTTGAGTAAAAGAGGTAAAATATATTTGGTTTCCTTATATATATGCACAAAGAAATTCTGTAATGGTATGTAACAAAACATTTATATTGGCTATCCAGAAGGTAGACAGGTAGACAGGTAGGTGAGACTGAGTAGCTAACAAAAAGGTTTCATTTTGTAACTATTTTTGGAATCTTTCAAAATGTTATCAAACTTGTATTAAAAACAATTTTTGTTATTTTTTTAAGATTTTATTTATTTATTTGACAGAGATCACAAGTAGGCAGAGAGGCAGGCAGAGAGAGAGGAAGGGAAGCAGGCTCCCCGCTGAGCAGAGAGCCTGGTGTGGGGCTTGATCCCAGGACCCTGAGATCATGACCTGAGCTGAAGGCAGAGGCTTTAACCCACTCAGCCACCCAGGCGCCCCAATTTTTTTGTTATTTCTAAATTTAAATTCAATTAATTAACATAATGTATTATTGGTTTCAGATGTAGAGGTCAGACAACTTTAAAGCAGTTTAAGGGTGGAAGGGGCAGACGGAGAGAAAGAATCTTGAACAGGCTCCACACCCAGAGCAGAGCCCATCACAGGGCTCAACCTCATGACCAGAGATCATGACCTGAGCCAGACTCAAGAATTGAACGCTTAACCAACTGAGCCACCCAGGAGCCCCTTAAGCATATTTTTTTAAAGGTTACTTTATTCATTTTAACCTCTATTAAAAGGCATCCCACGCAAAACTGAGAGCTTTCCCCCTAAGGTCGGGAACACGGCAGGGATGTCCACTATCACTGCTGTTGCTCAACATAGCCCCCGCAATCAGAAAACAAAAAGAAATAAAAGGCATCTGAATCGCCAAAGAAGAGGTCGAACTCTCACTCTTTCCAAATGACATGATATTCTATGTGGAAAACCCTAAAGACCTCACCCCAAAATTGCTAGAACTCATACAGGAATTCAGCAAAGTGGCAGGATATAAAAATCAATGCACAGAAATCAGTTTGCATTTCTATACACTAAAAAGACAGAAGAAAGAGAAATTAAGGAGTCATTCCCATTTACAGTTACACCCAGAACCATAAGATATCTAGGAATAAAACTAAAGAGGTAAAGGGTCTGCACTCAAAACACATTAGAACACTCATGAAAGAAACTGAGGAAAACACAAAGAAATGGAAAAACATTCCATGCTTATGGAGTGGAAGAATAAATATTGTTAAAATGTCTGTGCTACCTAGAGCAGTCTATACATTCAATGAAATCCCTATCAAAATACCATCAACTTTTTTCACAGAGCTTGCTAAATAATCCTAAAATTGGTATGGTACCAAGAAAGACCCCAAATACCCAAGTCACATTGAAAGAGAAAACCAAAGCTAGAGGCATTGCAATTCTGGACTTCAAGCTCTATTACAAAGCTGTTGTTACCAAGAAAGTTTGCACAAAAACAGACACATAGATCAATGGAACAGAATAGAAAATCCAGAGATGGCCCCTCAACTCTATGGTCAACTAATCATTGAAAAAGCAGGAAATAATATCCAATGGAAAAGAGACCATCTCTTCAACAAATGGTGTTCGGAAAATTGGACAGCCACATGAAGAATGAAACTGGACCATTTCCTTACACCATATACAAAGATAAACCCAAAATGAATGAAAGACCTAAATGGGAGACAGGAATCCATCAAAATCAGAGGAGTACACAGGCAGCAACCTCTTTGACCTAGCCTCAGCAACTTCTTCCTAGAAACATCACCAAAGACAAGGGAAACAAAGGTAAAAATGAACAATTGGGATTTCATCAAGATAAAAAGCTTTTCCACAGCAAAGGAAACAGTCGACAAAACCAAAAGACAACTGACAGAATGGGAGAAGATATTTGCAAATGACATATCAAATAAAGGGCTAGTGTCCTAAATCTATAATGAACTTATCAAACTCAACACCCAAAGAACAAATAATCCAATCAAGAAGTGGGAAGAAGACATGAACACACATTTCTCCAAAGAGGACACCCAAATGGCCAACACACGCATGAAAAAATGCTCAACATTACTCAGCATCAGGGAAATACAAATCAAAACCACAATGAGGTACCACCTCATATCAGTCAGAATGGCTAAAATTAACCGGTTTGGAAATGACAGATGTTGGTGAGGATATAGAGAAAGGGTGATAGACATTAAGGAGGGTATGTGATTCAATGAACACTGGGTGTTATGTAGGACTGATGAATTGTTGAACTCTACCTCTGAAACTAATACATTATATGTTAATTGCATTTAAATTTTTTAAAAATGAAAAAGAAAGGCATCCCATCCAATTTTTTTTTTTAAGGTGGAGAATATTCTGGTTAACACCTTTAATCAGAGACTAGAAGTTTTAAGATGCTACAAAGAGCCCCTGGGTCAAAACGCTGAGATAGGATTTCCCATTGAACGGTCAAAAAAAAAAAAAAAATTCGTTAAAACTTACTTCAACATAGGAACAATGATCTATAATTTTAGCTAATTTTAAAGGCATGAACAACAGATTCTCATCAAATTCTCAGAGCTAGAAATGCCATGATATTTTAAAGGGACATAAAATCTTAAAAAAAAAAAAAAAAAAAAAAGACAACAATGAAAGCAGGTCACTGGCAGGGCAGAGAATGTGTCTTCTGCAGTAGGAAGACAACTACCAGAAAATACCAAAGAGCTATGGTTTCCTACAGCAGAAACCTAAAGCCTGAGAAAGAGAGGCCAACAGCTTGTCGTCTGTGTGTGTTGTGTACTGTGTGTGCACTGTGGGTTTATTTACCTACTCATTTGTTCATGTATTCATTCATTCATTCATTCCAGGCCAGTAGCTTGTCATTTCATTTTAAACAAAATAGATGTAAAAGTAGAAGGGAATTGGGGCACCTGGGTGGCTCAGTCGTTAAACCCCTCTTGATCTCAGCTCAAATCTTGATCTTAGGGTCCAGCATTTGGGCCCCATGTTTTAAAAAAAGTAGAAGGGAATCATATTCTCAAAACTTACAGATCTAAAGAAGTGAAAATCAATTTTAAAAGTAGTGCTTTTGGGGCACCTGCGTGGCTCAGTGGGTTAAAGCCTCTGCCTTGGGCTCAGGTCATGATCTCAGGGTCCTGGGATCGAGCCCCCCATTGGGCTCTCTGCTCAGTGGGGAGCCTGCTTCCTCCTCTTTCTCTCTGCCTGCCTCTCTGCCTACTTGTGATCTCTGTCTGTCAAATAAATAAATAAAATCTTTTTTTTTTTTTTAAAGTAGTCCTTTTGGGGCACCTGGGTGGCTCAGTGGGTTAAAGCCTCTGCCTTCAGCTCAGGTCATGATCCCAGGGTCCTGGGATCAAGCCCCGCATTGGGCTCTGCTCAGCGAGGGGCCTGCTTCCCTCTCTCTCTCTGCCTGCCTCTCTGCCTACTCGTGATCTCTGTCAAATAAATAAATAAATATCTTTAAAAAAAAAAGTAGTCCTTTTATAGAACACTAACCTAAATTATAAGTCAGGAAATAACACATTTACAGTATTGGTAAGCGATCATGAAAAGCAAAGTGATCATTCTTAGGACACCAGATATTAAATCCAAATAAATTATAAATATGAACACTTGTGCAGCCTCTAGTCATTTCTAAGCTTTAGTTATTAAATTGTTTACATCTTAACTACAGAAATAGTACATGATTTTCCTAAATTTTAGTACTTTTCCTTGGGAGAAGAAAAACGAGGAACCTTTATAATGAATAATAGACACTTTAGCGGCCCCACAGGTGCCGGACCTGCCGGCCCCCGGCTGCGGCGGCTCTGCTGCACCCGGGACGTCGGGGCGGAGAGCAAGCGGCTATTTCTACGCTCAGCGCTCGGAACCGTGGCGCTAAGAATGGTTTGTAAACGGACACGCCCCAGGGCCGCGGCGGGCGCCCAGCTCGGGCCGAGCGCGTGGGTTTTCGGTCGCGTGCGTCGGTGAGGCTCACCGACGGCCGAGGGAGCAGCTGTGTGAGCGTGCGGGGGTCTCCTTCCTTGAGAGGGTCCCTCTGGGGCGCTTTCCGGAAGTCGTGCGTCCCTGGCTGAGCCGCTCCGAGTGGCCTGGGGTCTGCCCCTGCGGGGGCTCTGGGCCCTGTGCCTACCACACCCCTGCCCGAGGGACCCTTGAGGCAGGCGGTGCGGCAGGCAGGTCGGGTCAGGCTGGGGCGGGGGAGGGACACCGGAGGGCCACAACCAAGCCCTGTAAACCGGGGCATGGGGGGGTGGCCTCGGGAACCCCAGTGGGGGGACAGGTGGGACTCGGCGTTAAATAAAATAAAATTTTAAAAAAATAGACACTTTAGATAGATATCTGACAATATAAAGTTGGAGTTAAAGTTTTCATTATGGGGGACATAAATTTAAGTCTGCATATATCAGCTATAAAATCGTACAAATATTAAAAAAATATTTGCTCTCATCTGATTATTTTCCATAACCCAAGTTGGGGTTTCAAGTACCTCCTCCATACTCCCAAAGCACTCTGCACATACTGTTCCTCATTCTGCTTTTCTAGAATTCTGTTGATGCCTCTGTATCACCTTCTGGACAGGTTTCCAGAGAGCAGACCCTATGTCTTTGATTCACTGCACAAGTCACAGAACCCAGTAGACTTCTTGGCTCAGTGGTGCTTAATAAACATTGGTTTTTAGACTAAGTATCAAAAATTTAGGTGTCATAACACAGATTTTATTTATTAATGACATTTTAAATGTACAACTTCTTCATTTAGGCCGAAGTTAGTTTTCATATATGCCATCGCTTTTAAAAAGTTATGACAGATTTACAAGACTGAGTAAACATGAGATAAATTGAATTTTAAGAGATTCACCAGAACACTTCTTAAGGTTGATTTTTTTCTTCTTTATACAGCTCAAAAGTAGGTGTATTCGAGTTTTTTATAGCATCTTTGTATTCATGTAACTCTAGGCAAAGTGCTCCAGATTATTTGGTTCCTTAGACTGTTACAGTCTTTCTCTGTAATTCCAATATTTGATGAACCCCCTAGATGTTGAAAATCCAAGTTTTCTAGGTTCCTAAAAGTGTTCAATGTTAATGGGAATGAGAAATAATACTTCAGCCTCCCCTGGGATCCCACTGCAGCTGCCCTGCTTTATCTGGCCAACAGGTGGCAGCATGCTCCAAGGAAAGGTTTCAAGAATCCTGTGACAGTACCCCGCCCCCCAACAGTTTCCCCACCTCACAACAGTTTTTCCCTCTTAAAACTGACGGAGAGGTACTAAACAGTGGATAAACAAAAATCTGTTTATTGAACTGGCTGCAGCAAGTCGTATTCCAAAGCTGTAAAGGTAATTGAAGCTTTCATCCATTTTACAACTAGATCCAAGGTCACCGCTATTGCTAATTATCACCTGCTTGTTAATTCACAAGTGTAACAACACAAACTAGCAAGATTGCTGAGAAGCCAAAGAGGTAAAGGAACAAAGGGAGTTTGGGAAGGAAAACACTGAATACTGCTTGAATATTCTGGAATATCTCTAATATGCACATTTGATGAGCCTTTGGTCTCCTAAGCAATTAATATGGGGTGTATTTTACTGTTTATACTATTAACCCTTTATATACAATTCCATTAACAGATACTAACAATAATACAATCAACTACAAAAACTAGTGAGGATTTTAAGGCGGATTAATATATTCCTTCTTTGTACAAGTAAACACTTCAATAAAAATAGAGGTATCTATCCCTTGGCATAGGTACATCTATTTAGACTAACATTCAACATCTTCATGTATTTTATTATACCTGTAGGATGTGACTAGCATGGGATCTTTCCACAGACAAATAAAATTAAGTAAAATGTTGGGTATGTTATATTTTTTAAATTAATGACTACTTGTTTGAATTTATATTTGGTTGGTTTGGTTAGATTCGGTCATTAGCAGAATGCATTCACTTATATGTTCTTAATTTTATCTCATTCTGCCATGTTGTCATGCTTAGTTACACAAACTGGTAATACTATCCTTGATTCGAGAGCTTTAAGAGATCCTGACATGTTCTCTATTTAGAGGGTTTTTACTCAAGTCCCTAGTTTCCATCCAGTTTCCTAGGTGACTGAGCAATCAGTTGCTATTTAAACACAAGACTAAACTGAATAGACTTGTTTAACTGCACACAATTTATTCAAGACTTGTTTAAAATTCTGTAAAGGAATAGCCACTATGCTTAGAAATGTGTTGGGTGTGGGGGCACCTGGATGGCTCAGTCAATCATCTGCCTTCAGCTCAGGTCATGATCTCAGTCCTAGGACTGAGCCGAGAGTCCAGTCGCATTGGGCTCCCTGCTTCTGCTTCTCCCTCTCCTCCTGTTCTCTCCCCTGGTCATGCATGCTCTCTCTTGCTTGCTCTCTCTCTCACTCTCAAATAAAATCTTAAGAAAAATAAGTATGTTGAGTATGAATCTGATTATGACCTTGAATTTCAAAGGAAACATGGAGATTACAGATCATCTTTTCACTAGGAGAAGCAGCCACTTCCCATCATTCAAGGTCTACTGTAGAGTTCATGGAGTTGCTAAATGCAGGACCAATTGTTGGAGCTCTCTGCCCCAATCTACCCCAATTTTATGCAAGTGGTCCGGACATTTGTTCAATGTGTGTCAAAGCGATAACAATGATGATGACAGTAGTTTAGTCAATTTTCTCTGCTCCACTTTTTTTTTTTTTTTAAGATTTTATTTATTTATTTGACAAAGAGACACAGCAAGAGAGGGAACAGGTGCAGGGGAAGTGGGAGAGGGAGAAGCAGGCTTCCTGCTGAGCAGGGATCCTGATGCAAGGCTCCATCCCAGGACCCTGGGATCATGACCTGAGCTGAAGGCAGACACTTAACGACTGAGCCACCCAGGTGTCCCACTGCTCCACTTCTCGGCAAAACAAAAAACTAAATGGTAATAAAAACATTAAGGATAACTTTTTTTAAAAGTACTTTTAATTTAATAATATGTTCAAGTGTTTTGCAGATCCAAGGAATACTATTCTAAGTCAAGAAGAGCAGATCATAACAGAGCCCTAAGGACTAAGCAAAGCTTCATAGGGAAAATAACATACACGGTCCTTGAACGATGCTGAATATTTCAACCAAAAGCAAAATGTTATTAAAGTCAGGACGAAGGTAAAGAAACTAGACAATAGCAGGAGAGAAATGGAACATCAGTTTTGGTACCCAAGTACACAGATGGGTAATGATGTGGGAACTAGGACGGAAGAAAAATTAGTAAATTTCCTTACTACCCACATCCCATTGACAAGTCCTTGAAACAGGCAGGGTGACCTTCCTCTAGGAACTCAGCTGCCTCAATGTTAATACTTTGCTAACGGCAAAAGGCAATCTTACCCCAATCCCCAGGATCCTGTATGTCTACTTTAACATATAAAAATTCCTTTGGAAACTTTATCTCTCCCCGCCAGGATCCATGCTGGCAATCGTCCCCAAGAAGATGACCTGCCAGTATATATCTGAAGAGTCTCAGGACTGAGTTTTTACTCAGCAGCAATAAATGACCTTTTCCTAACAATAATTAGCCCCCTTAGGATCCTGGAAACCTTGTTTCCAAAATACCTGGTAGGCTTATTCCATCCCTAACCACCTCCCAAATTTAAAGTGTGTAATGGGTCACTCCTCATGACCCTAGTCCTGTCCCATCAGTCCTGTCCCCGTGCTTTAATAAAACCACCTTTATTTGCACCAAAGACCTCTCAAGAATCCTTTCTTGGCTATAGGCTGTGAACCTTAATGTCTTTCTACACCAGTTAATATGGGTTCGAAGGAAGAAGAGGTTAAATGAAATGGTAAACATGTGTGCCTTACACTAAAGGTTATAGCAAGTCAGCAAAGATTTACAAATAGGATGATTCATCAGATTCATGTTAAGATTCTCGCAACAATCTGAAAGATGCATTGGGATAAGAGGCCACATAGAAATCAAGGATTTTAAAAACCTATTAGAAGGGGTGCCTGGGTGGCTCAGTGGGTTAAAGCTTCTGCCTTCAGCTCAGGTCATGATCCCAGGGTCCTGGGATGGACCCCCACATCGGGCTCTCTGCTCAGCAGGGAGCCTGCTTCTTCCTCTCTCTGCCTGCCTCTCTGCCTACTTGTGATCGCTGTCAAATAAATAAATAAAATCTTTAAAAAAAAAAAAAAAAACCTATTAGACAGACCATAAAGGCCTAAATTGAAATAGTGGAAATGTAAAAACAACAAATTTGAGCATTTTGGATGATCATTCAATAGGACCAGACTTTAAAAATTAATTTGCCCTTACACTGGCCCTAGATTTCTGCTTAGTCATGACATTGGAAAGAAAAAAAAAGTTGATAAAGACAATTACTCTATTATAATAATTCCACAACAATTCATTATCAATAGATTCAAAATAAAGGAAGGTAGTTGAATGGGATTTGGCTGTGTGAATATCGAAACACTGTTGGACTGTTCTCCGTGCTCGGATAAATGTTCATACAAACCAGAAATTAAGATCTGGAGCTTGGTAGATGGAATATTGTGATGTAAGAAGAAACCACTATCTGGTCTTCTTTCTTGGTTCCTGGCACAGAGCTCCTAAAACCTTTGGGATTTTCTGAGCTAGGTGTCAAGCACACAGGAGTACTGGCTAGCTAATGAGAGGGAGCAGGAGGGCTGGTTGCCAGGGGAACCAACCACATGATGAGAAAAACTGGAATTCTCAGTCCCTCACCCTACTTCTAACCTCCAGGAAGAGGAGAGAGAAATAGAGATTGAATGAATCATCAGTGGCCAATGACTTCGTCAATTTTAACTACAAAATGGGACCTCCACAGGAACCTTACACCAATGAAGAGAGTTTACAGGTTGGGGACACAACCCCAGTTCTGTGGGGACAGAAGCTCTTGCACTTGGACTCTTCCTGACTTCGCCCTAACTCTTCATCTGGCTGTTCATTTGTATCCTTTGTAAGAAACCAACAATAGTAAGTCAGGTGTTCCCCGATTTCTATGAGCTAGCCTAACAAACGCCCAAACCTTATGGGGGCTACGGGAACCTCTAATCTGTGGCCAGGTCAGAGAGAAGTGTGGCAAGCTGGGTACCCGCTCCTTGTGACTGGTGTCTGAAGTGAGGGGACGGTCATGGGACTGAGCCCCTAACCTGCAGGGCCTGGTGGCTGAGCTGAATGAACGGTGGCACACCCAGGTGTGGGACTAGACAACCACTGGATGTAGAAAACCCACACACTGGGTATCAGAAGGGAGAGGAGGAGACAAACCATTTTCCTTCGGTAGACAAGTCAGGGATGGAAAAACAAATTTGGGCATCACTTACACACAAATCAAGTGCAATCACTCTCCTAGAGAAGGAGTATTTACGAAGAGAAGAGTGTTGAACATGAGCTTGGCAGTGGTATAAAGAACTAGGTATAAAGGGAGTAGGTAGTGGGAGGCCTGGGTGGCTCAGTTGGTTAAGCGTCTGCCTTCAGCTCAGGTCATGATCCTGGGGTCCTGAGATCGAGCCCTGAGATGGGCTCCCTGCTCAGTGGGGAGCCTGCTTCTCCCTCTTCCACTGCAGCACACCCCCCCCCCATGAACACATGCCCTATCTCAAATAAATAAAATCTTAAAAAAAAAAAAAAAAAAAAAAAAGTAGGTAGTAAAGAGGAGCTAGCTAGGCCAAGTGTGGATGGGCCAGGGGGAGGGGAGGGATAGGCTATCAACAGTGACAAATGTTATTGTTCAGAACACATAAGGATTGATAAGAGGCCATTGCAAGGTGCTGGCAATTACAAAGTCACTGCCTCCAAAAGTTCAATTTTAAAGGAATGATATAAAGAAACATTTGTGTCAGGTGGAGTAAGGATTAAGTATGTATCTTTATCTCCATAGTTCCATAATTTCCAAAAATCATATATTAGTATAAATTACAGCTTTAAAGTTTTTCAATACACTCTTTTTCAAAGGGATGGTAATGTGTGGTACATTTAGAAAGTGCAAAAATATGGTATCTTTGGTTCTTAAAGAGCAAGCATTAAGCACTCTCGACTGTCACTGTAAAGAATACTTCCATTTCCCCAACAGCAATGTCCAACATGTATTTTTGTTTTTAGTGATTTTTATACTGTCCTTAAAGCTTAAGCACCAAAAGCAGAGAGCAATAAACCTCCATGCCCCTGTGAAATAAATCCAGAACATGCAAATCAAAGGATAAAAACAGATACTCAAGAGAGTCAAAGAAAACAGTATTTTATCCTTTATCCGGTTTTCATAGAATTAAATTAAATAGCATTCTTGAGTCAATCTTAAACCTAGTCGTCCTTAATTCATTTACTAAAAAACAAACCAAGGGGCACCTAGCTGGCTCAGCTGGTGGAGCGTGTGACTCTTGATCTCCGGGTTGTGAGTTTGAACCCCACTCAAGGAGAGGTTACTTAAAAATCAAATCTTTAAAAAAATAAAATAAAATTTTCTGAAAATAGAGTTTCTGTCCTGCTTGGACCCTAGAAGCAAACAGGACACTGGTTATGGGACGTTCAACTCCAATTCAAACCTCCATCAAGCAGTTCCCGGTATCCCCTGATAAGAGCAACAAAACCCTTTTCAAAGGTAAATACGTCCTAAAGGTTAGTATGTAAAGAAGCCATCAATCAAAACATTTTCTCCTGTGTTTGATCATATCTTTCTGGAGAAGAGCAAACTAACATTCAGCTGCCCTAATTTTCCTTTCAAAGGGTAACTTTGAAGGGATTTGTCAAAACACGCTATTCAGTTTGCCACCCACCCAATCAGATGGTAAATACAAAGACCCAAGAGCCAAGCAAACTAGATCTGGTCACACTGGCTCTTCTGTGGTCAAGTGCCTCAATTTCCTATTTAAAGGTAAAAGCAGCTGGACATCTTCGCCACCACCAGGCCACCACCCTACCCCTCCCCTCCCCTCCCCCCCACCCCCACCAAATGCTTTCACTATTAATTTAACATCAGGCTTCTGGGCAGCTGAGGATTTCCCTCTCCAATATGACCTCACTGGGCTATGGTGCATAGGTTTTCTGTTCTTGTTTAAGATTTATTGGAGACAGGGGTGCCTGGGTGGCTCAGTTCGTTAAGCGTCTGCCTTCGGCTCAGTTCGTGATCCCAGTGTCCTGGGATCCAGTCCCCAGCCCTGAACTGGGCTCCCACTTGCAGGGAGCCTGCTTCTCCCTCTCCTTCCTACTTGTGTGCTCTCCCACATGCATGCTCTCCCTCTCTCCCAAATAAATAAATAAAATCATAAAAAAGGAAAAGATTTATTTGAGACAGAGGAGAGAGAGTGAGTGTGCGACAGAAGAGGGAGAAGCAGACTCTCTGCTGAGCAGGCAGAGAGTCCCCAGGGCTCAATCCCAGGACCCTGGGATCATGACCTGAGCTGAAGGCAGATGCTTAACCAACTGAGCCACCGAGGCTCCCATTGGTGGTTTGTTTGGTTTTTTTAAATGAAATCAATGCTTTTGTGGCGTGGGGTGGGTGGGGGGAGATTTTACTGTTTCCATAGTTCATTCAAGTCTCTCCTGACAGGCCCTGGTTGGCATCTTAGGATAGGAATGCAGATGGACTATAAAGAAGGACAAAAGTAAGAGGGATTTGGGTAGTCTTTGTCTGGGGTGTTTGTCAAAAACAAATTCTAAGAACCCCCCTAGGTGTTCTAACTGAAGGCCTAGAAACATTTACCCTTAAAAAGACCCTAAATAATTCTTACCGTCCGGCAAATCCAAATAGCTATTCAATTGATCTTTTTAATAATCAACAAAATAAGTCACCATTTATAAAGGGAAGTGTGATTACCTGAAGCAGTATAATCCCAACCACTAAAACATAACGTAATTTTTAAAAGCAAAATAAATCCAGAAAAGGTAAGCAAATTAGGTTGCACCTTCTGAAAAATAATAATTTAAATATAATTTAATTTAAAATAATGTATATGGCCCTCAGAAGGCCTAAATACTGGGTAGTATATAAACTCGTTAGTCACTTACCACCAGAATACCTGACAAGAGCAAAAATTAATTTCTCAGGGGCTCAGTTGGTTGGGAGACCTGCCTTCTCGGGTCATGATCCTAGGGTCCTGGGATGGAGCCCCAGGGAGGGCCTCCTACTCAGCAGGGAGTCAGCTTCTCTTTCTCTCCCTATGCTCCCCCCCACCCCGTCCATGTGTGTGTGTGTGTGAGTGTACGTACACACATGCTCTAATAAATCTTTCTTTTTTTAATTAAATTTATCATTAGGCACGGTCAGAGAGAAACCCAATGGGTATTCAATACATTCACTGTTCTGTAGAAAAACTCAAGTAAAACCTAGATTTCCTTCTAAATGATTGCTAAAACAAAAGAATTTAGACAAATACTAAAAGCTCAAGGCAATCAGATGAGATTTTTAAACATTTCCACCTTACCACAAATAACAGTTATAATGAAATGAGGTGAAGGTCTTTTAGTACCCAAGTTTTTTTTTGTTTTTTTGTTTTTTTTTTTAAAGCTTTCTCTCCAGCCTCTCGTTTCCTGCTCACGAACCATCAGGAAATGTTTCACTCAGCTTTTAGCTGAATTGTTGGTTTTATTACTCATACTCGATGCATTTAGAAAGGCACCACCTCCCCCCCCCCAAACTTAATTTTGGAATTTATTTTCATTGAATCACTCAATGATCACTCTGTTCAAGGCAGAACAGAATCCTAAGGAAAGAGCTTTCTGAAGTGACGGACAAGATTAAGAGCCAGAAGGAGACTGGTGATTGTGGTTATGCTGAAATGAAAGGGGGAAAAGTAGGACAGGTAGAGTATACCTGTAGCTTGAACTCTGCTAGGCATGGTAAGTAAACACGCACCTCATGAGCAACTTCAAGGGCTTTCTTTTACATTGATGCAAAAAGAAACAACTTGGTAAATAAGGTCTTTGTTTACTGTTTTGCATACTACAAATGAGCATGGTCTCATTCCATTACAATGTCTATTATCGGTCTCTAAATAATTCAAAGCTGAAGGGGTGACATCAGGGTAACAGTAACAATATGCTGGTGTAGTATGTATTTCTGATATTTTGTAGCTGAAGATATGGCATTTTGGAGATGCAAGGTCATGCTAACAGTCCAAGGTTTTCTTTTGTTTTAAGAACATCGCCACCAACAGGCATTCAGGAAATCTATTACAAACCCTCCAACCGCAAGCCTCATCCAGGCGTTTTGCCTTCTCCTTGATAGGGAACATCCCCACCCAGCTACTTCCCAGCAGTATTTTAAAAAAAGGAAAAATAAATTTAGTTCCGGTTCTCTGATTCTCCCTGTAACCCCCCCGTGGCCCTGTGTGGCATGCAGTGCCCCCACCCTCTAGGGAACTATAATAAACTTTTCCCCCCAAGGTGGTTATCACCATGTCTGGCCTCTTACTATACCCAATTAAAATAAATCCTGAGTTTAAAAAGCCTGTTAATCAAAATTTTTCTTTCTGGGTTGCCTGGATGGCTCAGGGCATTAAGCCTCTGCCTTCGGCTCAGGTCATGATCTCAGGGTCCTGGGATCAAGGACTCCATTAGGCTCTCTGCTCAGCACAGAGCCTGCTTCCCCCTATCTCTCTGCCTGCCTCTCTGCCTACTTGTGATTTCTGACAAATATATAAAATCTTAAAAAAAATATTTTTTCTTTCTGAACACTTGCCATCTTTGAACCCTTCAAATACCTACAATCACTAGTTTTAGCACTACTAAAAAGTAAATGGAGGTACATGAAAATTTTGAAGTTTTGTGGGTTTTTTTCTTCACTTGTTTTATTTTTAAAGAAAGGCAGACTGCACTGTGCAGAGCCTCATTTGGAAGGGTCTGGAATCCTTGAAGCTTGACCACCCTAATTCTCCTACTAATGGACCTTGAGAACTTGTTTGGAGGTTCCAGCAGGGGAGCGGGTAGCTACTCCCATACTCTTGACCCAGGAAGAGTCCTCCATTATGAGGGAGGGTCATCCTCTTCAACCAACTGCACAACTTCGGACGGGCGGACACATGGGGGAGGGAGGAGGGAGAAACAGGACATGAGCCTAGCCAGCCAGATTAGCGAATCAACCCTCTCCATCACCCGGAGATAGCCAGATTGCCCTCACATCCAAAAATTTTGAAGTTTTTTGTTGTTTTTGGGTTTTTTTGAGATTTGAGAAAGAGAGGGCACAGGAGGAGCAGAGGAAAAGGAGAGAGACTATCTCCAAGCAGAATCCCTGCTGAGCATGGTACCCAATGCCTGCTTCGATCCCATGACCCGGACATGGGCCGGAGCCTGAGCCTAACCAAGAGTCGGATGTTTAACCAATTAAGTCACCCAGAAGCTCCCATTTTGAAGTTTTTTTTGAGCAAACATCAAGGAACAGCAGGCAGCACCAAACTGGCAATGGCATGGGGCGCTCCACCAGCCGGGGCTAAGGGAAAGGCCGAATAGCAAAAATGGAGAAGCAAATCAAAGAAATTTCTTTGATTGGCTACAACTTGTTGCCTAATTTGAGAAGGCTTTGTTGGCTGTTTGTGATTAGCTATCCTTAAGCTTCTAGTTCTTAATTCTGAGGCTCTTAAAGGCATCCACGCTAGCTCAGGTTTTGGTTTGCTTACATAAGCTGCTAAGGCATTAGGGCCACCTCGGTGGCTCCTTGTCTAACCACTTGAATAGACCCAGTCCTCTCTTTTGTATGGCGGTGTGCCGGGCCATACTAGAGAGACAATGTGGGAAACCAAAGCCCGATAGAGTTTATGCTCCAGGATTCATAGTGGTAACTCAAGTGAAAAAGCCTTTTTTTTTTTTTTTAAATGTTCTCCTCTTACCTTTTTTTTTTTTAATTTATTTGTCAGAGAGAGGGAGAGAGAGCGAGCGAGCACAGGCAGACAGAGTGGCAGGCAGAGGCAGAGGGAGAAGCAGGCAAGGAGCCCAATGTGGGACTCGATCCCAGGATGCTGGGATCATGACCTGAGCCGAAGGCAGCCGCTTAACCAACTGAGCCACCCAGGCATCCCGAAAAAGCCTCTCTTGTATTTCATTTGAATCCCTCACTTTTCTTACCAGTGTTTCACATAATTCCATCCACTTCCCTGAAGCAGCAAGAAGCCATTTTCTATCATTTGTGACTGAACAGTGGTTTACAGTGAAGAGACTTTCAATGAGTTTATCTCACCCAATGAAGTTGAAGGAGAGCATTGTTGAATGCAATACAGTAATTCAAACAGTTAAACTTTACTGAATAAATAGCCTTACTCACCCATCATGACTTTATGAAGCTCATGAAGTGGGTCCTCACCGGAAGTTGAACCTACACACCTCGATCATGGACTTTCCATCTTGTGGAACCATGAGAAATAAATTTCTGTCGTTTAGAAGTCACCAAGTCTATGGTATTTTCGTTATATCAGCTCAAACAGACTAAGACATCATGTAACTGGAAAGTGTTGTCTGAGGCTCTTTCTTAAGAGTAACGAATTACTCTCCCACCAGAAATTTTAACCAAGTCCTACCCATAAATCCCCAGCTTACATCTCCTGCAACTAAGAAACTGGTTTATATTTTAAATACACCCCCTATTACAAGGAGTGACAGGAATCTTTTTCTTCCTAGTCCCTATAGAGAGGTAACTCAGGTTACCTACATGAAGTAAATGCTACTATAACAACTCAGCATTCATCAACCTATCCCTTTTTTCAGCCTTCAGAAGGCAGAGGAGAGTTAGTAAAGTATCCTCCAAACTGAGAAGGCTCTTTAAGAAATATATTTTAGAGAAAAAGAGTGAGAATTTCAAGCAGACAGCGCGGAGCGTGGGGAGCCTGACACAGAGCTCAATCTCACGACCCTGAGATCACGACCTAAGCCGAAAGCAAGAGTCTAATGGTTAACCGACTGCACCACCCAGGAGCCCCAGAAAAACAGCACAAGTGACACCATAACTCTTTACAGTCTTACTCACGGGAACTCACAGGGGGAATCAGGCAGACAGGATCCAGCACACAAGGCAGCTATTCCCCAGCTGAATCCAGACCTTAATACCCACCTCCTAGACAGCGAGCCGCGTGGTGCAGAGGTCACAGGGTAGTTATCTCAAGTGGAATCTTCTGTGCGCCAGTCATCTTTACTAGTTATCTAAAGTGGTGCCTTCTGTGTGTCACGTTAGGGGCGATCAGAACAAGCCTTCCTGCATTCAGGTCAGGGGATGCATTAACCTCCACAGGGCCTGAAGCCTATAGCCTGGAGGGGAGGTCATTGAGAGGGCATGAAAGAGATGGCCGGCCAAAGATGGAATCAGTGTTGTCAGCACTCCTACACTGCCCTTAACATTTTTGCCTTTTTAACATAATCTTAACTTTGTTTACATCCCCCAAACTGTCTTTCAGGAGAGGCTGACACCCTCCTCACACCTAGGATATGAATCTCAATTGGCCTGAGCCCATTATGGACACCTCACAACCCTTGTTGGTGATAGGCATAGATAGTTGTAATTTTAATTAAGATATGAGAGGAAATCTGCTGAGGGCCAAGGCTTTTCTTAGTCTTAAAAATGGGCAGAACATAAGGGGGTTCCCTTTTTCTGCTTGTGGATATCATCTGTAATCTGAAGCTAAGTCATTTTAGGATCACGAGGGAAGCCAGATTGGAAAACAGGCCAACAAATCTAAAACTGGCAGAGCAGAAGGAAGAAAAGGACCTGCGTCCTTCACAATATTATCAAGCCATATTTGACATATTTGGTTAGTTAATAACCAACCCTAGGGATGGCCTTATCTCCACACATGTAGCTATGTGGGATAATAAAAAGGCTTAATATGATCTCTCTGATATGAGGAATTTGAGAGGCAGGGCAGGGACTCATGGAGGGAAGGGAGGGGAAAATGAAATAAGATGGGACTAGGGAGGGAGACAAACCATTAGAGACTCTTAATATCAGGAAAAAAAACAAATGGAGGGCTGCCCTGGGGTATGGAGGGTGGGAGGGATAGGGAGGCTGGGAGATGGACATTGGGGAGGGTGTGTGCTATGGTGAGTGCTGGGAATTGTGTAAGACTGATGATCCACAGATCTGTACCCCTGAAACAAATAATATATGTTAATTTAAAAAAACAGCAGGGTTCTAATAAAATGATTGTTCTGTGGCTAAATAAATATTAAAAGGCTTAAATATGGATATTTAGTTAGGTTTTTCTATTACTACAATTGAAAGCATTCCTTCTTTCTTTCAATGGTTCCACTCCTAAGTAGTAGACTTCTCTATATAAGAAGTTGAAGTAAACTGGATGCAAGGGTAACTGTCTAAATTTCCTTCTGTGTTCAAGCCGTTCTTCCTATTAAAAGCTGGAATCTATTTCCCCTTCTCATGAATCCTTTCCTTCCGCCAATAGAACACAGCAGAATTAATATAATGCCAATTCCAAACCTAGGCCTTAAGAGAACTAGCCTGTTCCCTTTCTCCTTCACTCTATTGGAACCCCTGCACCCTATAAGAAAGCTTCTGCTAACCTCCTGAATGATGAAGAGACTACACGGAAAGAAGCTTTATAGAGGAGAATCAAGTAACCCTAGCCAACAGGCAGCACCAAGACCACAGCCATGTGAGTGAAGCATTCTTGAACCTTCTAGTCCCAGTTAAGCCATGCTAGTTTACACCTCAGAGAGCAGGAGCCAGGCATCCCTGCTAAGCCCTGCCTGAATTCCTGACCACAGAACTGGGAACAATAAAACACCTGCTGCTCGATTTATGCAGCCACGGATAACTGAAACACACAGTAATATTATTCGTTCTCTTGATCTGTAAAATTACCATAGCTGGTTCACAATAATTAAGATTTAAGCACTCTGAAAGCTAATTATTTTTTTTCAAATATATGTCTTGATAGCCTTAGCTTACAAAAGATAACGTTTCCAGGTATACACACCACCTTGTACCAACATTTTAAAGAAAATTAAAGGGAAGTATTTGTAACAAGTGAGTTGATAACCTTGCAAGTAAAAAAAAAAAAAAAAACCTATGGCAAATATAAAAGGAAAATAGTGCCACCTCAATTTAAAAAAATGGTTAAAGCCATTTCCTTAAAAAATCATAAATGGTGCAAAAACATGAAAGAAAATACCTTAATCTCAAGGTCTCTGACCTAAATGAAATGCAAGTTAAAATAACATGAAACATCATTTTCACCTACTAAATGTAATCACTAAGTCTTAATGCCAACTAGGTTCCAGTGAAAAATGGGAATACCCCTCGTTAGAGTCGCAGCCTGGGACACCAAAGTCCCCTTGAGCTACGGGGACTTCGACGGGCCTTGACTTTGGGCAGTGTCTACGGCTGGACAGCGGGCATAACAGAGCTACTGCACAGAGCTCTCCTAAGGCATATGCATACGAAAGGGCAACAGGAGCGGCTGTCATTTTTTGTTGAGCCTGTTCACGCGGTTACTTTTGCCGGAGGTGATGGAAACGCACAAGAGTTACAGGCAAATCTTAATACTTTTCTGGAAAACTGCAGATGAGATGATGGGGAGTGGTGCACGGGAGGTGGGTGGCGGTGGAAGTCTGGGTAGCAGGCAGCCCAGGCGGGGAGCGGTGCCCTCCGGGATGCAGCGACCTCTCCCAAGGACGCCCCCTCCCAGCTCTCCCTCGCGTGGGTCTCTGCGCTCCGCGGGGCGGGGCGCCGGAGACGGAAGGCGGTGGGAACGAAGGACCCGCGGCGCCGATTGGCTGCTTAGGAGCACGGGGTGGGGCGCGCGGAGGCTCCAGAGGACGCGCGAGCGGAAGGCCGCGGGAGCGCACTTCCGGTCTTTGTGGCTCGCCGCTCCGAGTCGGTGGCTTGCTCCCTGGCCGCTGCTGGGCTTCGCGGTGAGGGACGCGGGCCCCGAGCGGAGGGAGGGCGGGGAGGGCGCGTGGCCCGGACGGCGGCCGAGAAGCGAAGGGGCCTTGCTCCCCGGGCCTGGCCATCCCCGGGTCGCGCGGCCCCTTGTCCGGGCGGTGTTTCTGAGCGTCTTGGGAGCCCGCGGAGGCCAGCTCAAGCCCTTGCTTTCCAGGAGAAAAGGGCAGTTACTCCCCCCCCCCCGCCCCCCCGTGACTTCGCAACTGCTGTCGATTAGCCGGGCTGTGAAAATGGGCTGATGCCTAGCCTAACTGTTCTAATCTCTAAAGTTAACTGTAGTGTTCGGGTCAGATGGTATTGATCTGCCCCACAGTTTCAAGGGCATACCCTCCGGTCGATACTCACCCATCCTCGAATCAGGTCCTGTGTGAGCTATGTCACAAAATTGAATACGTAATTATTTGTTGCCATATTTCACTCTAAAAAATGTTTATTCCCCTATATGCTAAGCTTGAGAACGGAGATTGGCTTTTTTGCTGCTTTTGTGTCTCTACGATAACGGACGTGTTTTTGAGCACACAGTAAGCATTTAACAAACACTTGGTTAATTCCTCTGTAGATCCGTTTACTCAAAAGCAAAAATCGTTTTATTCTTATGCCTGGCTCACGACAGAGCCCATGGTAAGTGCCTCAGCGTTTGTTGAAGAAATGCATTGATAACTAAATTTGATCAAATGGCAATTGAAAGTTTTTATTTAAATCAACTCATATTTAATATAAAGTTTTAAAAATGTTGTTACTCCGGCAAATGGAAGTCAACATTATTTGCCATAGATACAAAGTAACTAAAAATAAATATTATTTTTTTAAGATTTTATTTATTTGGCAGAGAGAGCACAAGCAGAGGGAGAGGGAGAAGCAGGCTCTCTGCTGAGCAGGGAGCCCAATTCTGGGCTTGATCCCAGGACCCTGAGATCATGACCTGAGCCAAAAGCAGAGGCTTAACCCACTGAGCCACCCAGGCACCCCTAAAAATAAATATTTGAAAGTCAGCATTATTAAATCCTAGCTAGATATTGTTACCCTTAGAAGTCTGAGGCTTATACTTTATTAAAAAGGGAGTTCTACAAATTAAAGGCAGATTTTTCTCCTTGATAACCATCAGATTGAAAGAATTGAAAAGGAGATTTCACGTTATTTGATTCATGGTAATACTGCATTCTTTTGCTTCTAAAATAATTTCTTCTATTATTAGTGGTAAAAATTCTAAATGGATGATAAATGGGCAAGTAATCTTTAGTTTGTCAGTTGATTATTTTATAGTCTCAAACTTTTCCCCTTTCAGTACATTACTGGGATGACTGACCTTTATTATAAGTTCTTTCAAGATTTTTTTTTCTCACTGCAGTAAGTTAACAATGCTTTTATATCTTTCAGGAACAAAGAGATTACTCAAAGAAACTGAAATACCGTACCCAGTTATAGTGAGCTTTTTGCTCCGCTGTTCAGGCCAGAATGGCTGTGGAATCCAGAGCAGTTTCAACCTTGGTACCTCAGAGTCCTCAGGATCAAGAACTAATACTAGTGAAAGTAGAAGAAAGCCTTTCCTGGGGTCAGAAATGTAAGCAGGGTGGGAACACCAGATCCTGCCAAGAACTATTCCGCCAACAATTCAGAAAGTTTTGCTACCAGGAGACACCTGGACCCCGGGAAGCTCTGGGCCGACTCCAGGAGCTTTGCTATCAGTGGCTCATGCCAGAGTTGCACACCAAGGAGCAGATCCTGGAGCTGCTGGTGCTGGAGCAGTTTCTGAGCATCCTGCCTGAGGAGCTGCAGATCTGGGTTCAGCAACATAGTCCAAAAAGCGGCGAGGAAGCTGTGACCCTGTTGGAGGATTTGGAGAGGGAATTTGATGATGCAGGGCAGCAGCAGGTGGGAACAGAGAGATGTGATATGTTGGGGGAAGAGAAATGTACAGACATGTGGCATCCTCACAGCAGTGGAAGGGAAAGTTGTCTCCACCGAACCATACCCTGCAGTGATTACTGTGGTTATACCTATCTCTGTCTTTAAATACTTCTTTTTTCCTGTCACTCAACCCTGGAGTTGTCTTCGTTGCCCTCTTTGAAATTTTTACTAAGCATTTTCCCTAGGGAGTTTCTCAGAAAGCTAACCACTTTTCCTGATTTCAGGGACCAGCAGTGCCATGGAAGGATTTGACAGGTCTTGGAACATCCCAGGAGTTAACAAACATCCAACTCCAGCCTTTAAAGACACAGCTGAAACCCTGGGAACCTTGCCTTTCCCTCAAAAGTGGTAAGAAAGTAGGGGCGCCTGGGTGGCTCAGTGGGTTAAGCCTCTGCCTTCGGCTCAGGTCATTATCTCAGGGTCCTGGGACCGAGCCCCGCATCGGGCTCTCTGCTCGGTGGGGAGCCTGTTTCCTCCTCTCTCTCTGCCTGCCTCTCTGTGTACTTGTGATCTCTCTCTCTGTCAAATAAATAAATAAAAATCTTTAAAAAAAAAAAAAAAAAAGATGGTAAGAAAGTAGAAACTCGTCTGGGAACCGTTATCAGGCGTCTGGTTTTGAGGGTACAGGATTAATTGCATTTACAAAGATGCCGCATGTGAGCATCTCACCTGTCTTACTCTAGACCGGATGTACCCTCTTCAGCAATTTTGTATTCAGCAAGCCTTATGAAGTGCAGTCAGCCCTTCCTGTTTCAGTTTCCCTGTCATTTCTTAACTTATTCCTTGATTATATAACAATAGGGTGCTAACATATGTCTGGTACTGTGGGAGGCACTGGGTCTCTGTCTTCAAGACCTTGCATCTAGATGGGGTGGTGGACAAGCAAAAAGGCAATGGCAATATAGTATAATAATTTACAGAATAAAAGTAGGCCCTAGGTACTATGGGGGCACATATGAACACACCTAACCCAACCTTAGAGGTTCAAGGAGTACTTTTTGGAGGAGGAAACACCTAAACTAAGATCTGAACTATGACTAAGGAGAACACCAGGTAAATAAATAAGCAGGAGGAAGTGTCCCATCCTAAAGGAAAAAAACTTTTTTCTACTCAAAGCACTTCTCACACTGGATATGTGTGGTTTTCCCTCATCTTAAGCAATTCTAATTCTGAGCCTAATTACCTAGAATTAATGCAGACCCCACAGGATAAGGTTTTGGTCCCACAAGACTGCTTCCCTCCCCATCCCCCACTTCAGATGCAAGTCGCAGGTCATGAATCCCCAGCTCACCCACACTTCTGTCTGATTGGGATGCAAATTTGACATTCCATGAGCACCTCTCCAGGTTTCATAATTTGCTGTAATAGCTCACAGAACTCAGAGGAACACCTTGCTTACTCTTACCAGTTTATAAAGGATGCAAGCGTACAGCCAGTTGGAGAGGTACACAGGGCAAGATCCAGCTTGCTTCTGTCCCTGTGAAGTTAGAGGTTCACCACTGTTGTGGCTCTTGGATGCATCCACCATCCTGGAAGCTCTCTAAGCCCCTTTGTTTAAGGTTTTTATACAAGTTTCATTACATAGACATGGTTGATTAAATCATTGGCCATTGATGGTTAAACCTCCAGTCCCTCTTTAAAAACAAAACAAAACAAAAAAAACCTCCAGTCCCTTTCCGTGGAGGTCTAAAGGTGGAGCAGAAAGTTCAACCTTCTAATCACATAGTTTGTTCCTTTGGCAGTCAGCCCCCAGCCTTCTCAAGTTACCTCATAAGCATAAACTGAGGTACTGGTTGATAGGGACTTATTATGAATAACAAAAGATACGCCTCTCACCTCTACCACTTAGGAGATTGCAAGGGCTTTTAAAAGCTCTGTGCCAGGAACTGAGGATGCAGACCAAATCCATATTTCCTGTATTACAGTATCACACAAGCAAGGCCACAAAGTCCTGAAGGTGAGAGAATACAACCCATTCTGGGAACTGCAGGTAATTCAGTTTAACTCGAATAGAGAATTCATAAGGGAGAGATGGCGAAACACAACCAGAGAGGAAAATGAGACCCAGGTTGTGAAAACTTGGAGATCATCCTAATTAGTTTGGATAGGACAGTGGAACACAGTTGAAAGGTTTTGGACAAGAGAGTAGTTGATTGGACTTGTGTTTTAGAACTTAGCTGCAGAGTGGAGGATGGATTTGAGGAAGGCAAGAGTGGAGTCCTGTTAGAGACTGTTGTAATCTAAATGGCCCCAGTGAATAAGTCAAGATGTATTCTGGTGAGAAGGAAGATCAAAGTTGCCTCCTGTTCACCAGCATTTCAAATTGCATTGCAGTAGCTGGTCATGGTTACAAGTGGAGAATGTGGGAAAGGAGTTGGGGATGATACTCAGGTTAGTCTTGAAAAACTTGGTTTATGATGGTGCTATTGTGTAAATGGAAGTGGGAAACAAGGGGAAAAAATATGTGTTTTGTCTGGGCCATTTTAGTGCTTGTGGAGTATTCACAATTAATATTCCAATTAGCATTGGAGATGAGAGTCTAGAGCTTAATAGAATAGAATTGGGGATCTGGGGAGACATTAGCTTATCACATAAGTAGTGACTGAAACCTAAGTGGTAGAGAGTGTGAAGATTGAGGATCCAAGAGAACCCAGAACAGAATCTGAAGGACCTTGTGTTTGAGTGATAGGCCTTGAATCTAAGAAGGAACAGCCCCAGAATTCAGGCTAATATAGCTGGAAGAGAAATGTCTCTAGAAGGAAGGTGTGGTCCTCCGTGTCCATGCTACAGAGAAACTAACTAAATAAGATCCAGAAAGTATTTATTGGATTAAGCAGTTATGAAGTTGGTGACCTTGATGACAGCGGCATGGCAGGGAGGGGGTGACCAGGGAAGGCAGAAACCAGATTGCAGAACAGAGATGAGTACAGATAACTCTTTTCAAAAAGCTTTACTGAGTAGAAATGAGGCTGCATGAAGGAGATGTGTAGGCAAAGACCTTGATTTGAAACATGAGAAATTTGGGCTTATTAAATGCTAATGAACAGGAATCAGCAGAGAAAGAGGGTGAAAATAATAGGAAAGGAATAGTAGCTAATTGATCAAGTGAAGTTTCGGAGGGAGCAGGAAAGAATAAACTTCAAACTGTAGGTGTAGGCCTTCATACTAGAAAGGAGGAGGGACCAGTATGGGCAGTTAAAGAAAGATGGGTGTGGACCTCGACCTCATGTGGGTAGAAGCCTCTGTTTTCTCTCACATGAAAAGTGGGTACTGAGAGTGACTAGAGAAATAAAACAGTCTGTTTTTGCTGTTATCATTTCAGATCGTGAGAACCACGAATCAGTGACCAAGAAGGACATTTCAGGAGAAAAATCACAAGGACGTCCCCAGGAGCCTTCATCTGGAGGAGTTAGTGAACATAACAGCAATTTAGAGTGGCAACAAGAAAGTCCTACAGGGGAGAAATTAAGAAGATTCCCTACCCAAGGGGGCAGTTTTAGTCAAGTAATCTTCACACACAAATCTCTAGGAAAGAGAGACCATCCTGAGCCTCAAAGCAGCTTGATTTTAAGTACAAACTCTATAACTTACCAGAAAGTTCCTACAGAAGAGAGACCTTATAGATGTGATGTATGTGGGCACAGCTTCAAACAGCATTCCTCTCTAACACAACATCAGAGAATCCATACTGGAGAAAAGCCTTATAAGTGTAACCAGTGTGGGAAGGCTTTTAGTCTGAGGTCATACCTTATCATTCATCAGAGAATTCACAGTGGTGAGAAAGCATATGAATGTAGTGAATGTGGGAAAGCCTTCAATCAGAGCTCAGCCCTCATTAGACATCGCAAAATTCATACTGGGGAGAAAGCTTGTAAATGTAACGAATGTGGCAAAGCATTCAGTCAAAGTTCCTATCTCATTATACATCAAAGAATTCACACTGGCGAGAAACCCTATGAGTGTAACGAGTGTGGGAAAACCTTTAGCCAAAGCTCAAAGCTTATTAGACACCAGCGAATTCATACAGGAGAGAGACCTTATGAATGTAATGAATGTGGAAAAGCTTTCAGGCAGAGTTCAGAGCTGATAACCCATCAGAGAATACATAGTGGAGAGAAACCCTATGAATGTAATGAGTGTGGAAAAGCTTTCAGTTTGAGCTCAAACCTCATCAGACATCAGAGAATTCATAGTGGAGAGGAACCCTATCAGTGTAATGAATGTGGCAAAACCTTCAAAAGGAGCTCTGCCCTTGTTCAGCATCAGAGAATCCATTCTGGGGATGAAGCTTACATATGTAACGAATGTGGGAAGGCTTTCAGGCACAGATCAGTCCTCCTGCGCCATGAGAGGGTGCACACTGTCAAGTAACTTGGCAGTACAATGAATGTTGTAAATATTTTGGTCAGATTTTTATCTTTGTTAGTGGTAAGGGTTTACTTTTTGGAACAAGACTCCAGGCTGGTAAACTCCCAGGTCTGGAATCATTCCGACTTAACTGAGCAGCACTTCCCGATGCGACTGAAAATTGTTCCTTGAAAGCTTTTCCTAGGACTAATCAGAGCAGCAGATGGAAGAATCACTGCTTCCAGCTTTCCTCTTACCGTTAGGAATACTCAGGAAATAAGAAAAATGGGAATATAACATTGAAACCTCATTTTCCATGAGAATGTCATGAAGGGGGTACAGCAACCTGGGCTGTCAACCACATCTGATTGTGCACATGCCAGATTTGGGATATGGTGTGGACAGTATGAGGGACATTTTGTCTCAGGAATACAGAATTTTACTGGCCAATTAAGAACAGTGACAGGGTAGCAAGAGATGGGGAAGCAGTTCATAGATGATGTGTTGAGCCCAGGGCAGTCCAGAAATGAAGTAGTGGAAAGAAACATTAATTTATCCAGCAGTTAACTTTTTGAAGGCCTGTGTTGTGCCAGGCACTAGGAATACGAGGAATCAGACTGTCTCTGTGGTTGACTGGGCCAGGCAAATAGCCACCATAGCATGAGCAGGGCTCTGTGACATTGAGTACCTGAGCCAGTCTTGGATCAGGGAAAGTTTCTGAGAAAAACAAACTGAAGAATGTACAGGAGTTAGCCAGGGAAGTAGGCAGGCAGGCTAGGGAATAATATTCCCAGCAGAGGGAACAGACAAAGGTCAGGAAGAATGGCACATCTGAGAAAAGGCCATTTTGTGTGGAGTGTTGCTGTTGAGTTCCTTTTGAAGTGGATTCAGGTGTGTAAGAAACATGGATGTAGCAAAGTAGGAGCCAGCAGAGAAGCATCTGTTATTATCTCGAATTCTTGGGGCACAGGGTAGAGTGGAGCTGTGTGGTCTGGTGTGAGCCAAGGGAAAGGGTTAATGACTAGTTTGTTGCCTGTAGGCTCCGCTAGACCTTGTGCGTGTTTGGGGAAGGCGGGGTGGTTAGAAAGAGCCCAGCCTAGCTTCAGCATTAAGTACCTGTTAGAATTCTAAATCTTCTCTTTCCTGAGCAGAAGAGCTCCTTTGGTTCTTGAGGCTATCAGAGCTGTTGTCCGCTTCCTGCTCACTCGCATGGCTCTGGGTCAGAAATGGCTATGGCTACCACATTTGTTTCTGGGGCTGTACCCCCACAGTTCTGGTGTACTCCCTTGGGCTCAGGTGTTAAACAATATTTGTCAGTCCCTGGGTCTGTGACTTAGCCTCCAGGCACCTCACATGTGTTCAGTTTTGCCTTATGTCATTATCATTTTGCAGTATTTCAGTCTTAAGAATTTTAAAGACAATGCTGAAGGGAGGGGGCAACAAAAAGTAACAGTCCTGGTCCATCCAGAGACTACTAGTAGTCTTCTGAGGGACCCAGCAGGAAAAGTATCCCTAGTCTGGTACTTAGTGCAATGCAAGAAGAGATACAGGTTAGTTAGCAACAGAAAAACCTACTATTAAAAAACACCCAACTAGTCAGAGTTCGAACACCTTGCCAAAAATAGAAATCTATGCGAATTTAGAATCCCGAGCTTAGCAAAAGAAGAGTTTTCGGGAGGATAAGTAGAGAATGCTCTTGTTGGAACATACATAGATAACAGGTACTAACCAGTAAGAATGGCCAGTGGGCTAAATCCCCATGCTTCAAGAAAGAAGGTGAGAAAAGAAAGGGATAGGATAACAAAGTAACATGGTAAGAGTTATTCATATTCAACTCTTTCGTTTCCTCTCCCAAGATAAAGACTCAAACTGAAAAGGGTAGGACAATTGTTAAGTAGGAATTGATAGAACACATGTTACAAAAGGGAGAGATTCTTTACAGAGTTCTTAACCTACAAAGAAATGTAACAGGTACTTTGCTGAGGGCTTTGTATATATTTGTTGTTTCTCTGACAGCACATATTTTGCAGATGAGAAAATGAAGGCTTAGAATCATGGCTTAGTCAATATACAGCTAAAAAGTGGTGAGGTCAGACTTCGAACCAGGCAAAAGGAAAACAAAACCCTTCTGTGGAGCCATCTCTCTATAGTATATCCTCTTGAAGAAGTCCCAGTAGAAAAAATGGTACTTCAGTAAGCAAATCACAACAAGTGCCAGTGGGTGACAAGCAGGCAGTCTTGCTAGAATTAAAAATGTATATTTAAAGCAAGAGTTGAGATGGCACTTTTTTTCCCCCTCATAAGGATTCAGGGAAGTTGGGACTCCAATGCTGCTGGTAAGCTGTGAATAGATAGGATCTCTGGCAATCAGTACCAGAAGCCTTAACCATTGCCTTTTGACTTTAAAGTTCTACCTGGAAATGTATGCTTCAGAAAACATCATGAATGTATACAAATTCTTAAAAGCTGTTAAAAAAAAAAAAGTGATGATTGATGTCAAAAGAAATGACAGCATATCTTAAGTAAAAATAAAACATGTACAATATGACTCCATGTAAAAATACATTTATGCATTTAAAATCCTGGAAATAATGTAATCTCAGAGTGCTACACTAGCTATCTCTGGGTGATAGAATTATAGGTGATTGATTTTTTTCTTGTGATTTTCTGTCTTCCAAACTTGCCTACAATAAATATACTTCTAAACTTTGAGGAAAAAAAGGTTGAATGAGCACCCAGGATAGTCAAGAAATACTAAGGAAAGCACATGCTTTCTGTAGCATCTCTGTCCCTCCCAAGTCCTAGGAGGTTGTCTAACTTAATTCTGACCCATGACTTTTTTTTTTTTAAGATTTTATTTATTTGACAGAGATCACAAGTAGGCAGAGAGGCAGGCTGAGAGAAAGGGGGAAGCAGGCTCCCCGCCGAGCAGAGAGCCCGAAGCAGGGCTAGATTCCAGGACCCCGGGATCATGAACGGAGCTGAAGGTAGAGGCTTTAACCCACTGAGCCACCCAGGCGTCCCTGACCCATGACTTCTTCATTATTAAGTGACAGTGCCAGACACAACCATCTCACAGTAGTGTACAGAAAAATCCTGCAAATTATAAGTCTCCGTGCAAATACAAGTTATTTGCATGAAGGATATCTGTAGTTGAGGAAAGCAATAACCTTGAAGTAGAGTCATGTTGGTGCTTTTCCATGAATTCTGCAGCCAAGAGCAAGTCACCTCACAACTCAACTCTCAGTTTAAAGGAGCTTAAGTAGATGACCTTTCAGAGTTAAAGTTCTATGTGTTTATGAAAGAGAGCAGGCACCAATATAAGGTAGATGTCAAAGGTGGTTTTAAAAGATGTGCAATTTAGGCAGGGTGCTTAATACCACTTTACTACCTCTCGCCTTCTCCCTCCTCATTTCCGTAGACTGCAATTCTGTTCAGCTGGAGACTGGAAATTTAAGCAAATCTGACCTTGGGGTCTCCAAACTCTCCTGTGAAATCCTTTGCTTCTCTTGCCCCATTAAGTGAATATTCCAAGTCAGGGGGATTCTAATTAGAATATTTCCCATGCAGTAGAAACTGACCTGGAGAGCATTTCTGCAAAGAGGAAGGGTGAGCTCTATGGGCAGACTCCATTGATAACCATCTACTCCCTGCTTCCCGGGGGGAGAGGGGGGTCAGAAACACACATTGCTACTCAGTGACTTTACCATCTGCAACAGCCTTGTTGGCTGGTGCAAATGATCAGAAATCTAAAGGGTTTTAGGGTTTTTCTGCACATGTTTCTGTTGACCTGCTGAGAAGAGAAGGGGAGGTCCATGGCAGTCTCTGAGGCTCCTGCTCCTGAAGGGGGGGGACACAATGTGTATGTGTGTTTAAAGAGGCTACTTGTTCTCTTCCCCATGGTTTCTCAACCAGCTACCCCTAAATTTTGTGTCTTCACTTGGTGAACTGCAGCACAAGGGACTAGCCATGTTTCCAGACACCTGGACCACAAAATAAAAGCCAACCACACCCATTCCCTGATTTCTTGCCACAATTCCCTCCCCCTTTCTCCGAGCACACCTCCATTTGTGTTACTAGGCTTCCTATTCCTGAACAAGTCATTTCAAAACAAACCTTAAGATTCCAATTTTATTACAATACATCTTGTATTACATTCTAATACTAAACAGTTTAAGTATATACTCAAAGTATAAATGTTAAAATCAGTTACTAAAAATGATTTACCAAACACGATTTTTACCAAAAAGTCCTAGGATTGGGGAAAGAAAAAAAAAATAGAACTGCAAAATAGTAACAGTATTTTTATGGGTGGTGGGGTTGAGGGTGACTTCTACTTTCTCATTTTCTATTTTTTTAAAGCTTTTTTTAAAAAGATTTTATTTATCTATTTGACAGAAATCACAAGTAGGCAGAGAGGCAGATGGTGGGGCAGGGGGTGGGGTGGGGAGAGCAGACTCCTTGCCAAGCAGAAAGCCTGATGCGGGGCTTGATCCCAGGACCCTGAGATCATGACCTGGAGCCGAAGGCAGTGGCTTTAACCCACTGAGCCACCCAGGCACCCCTCTCATTTTCTATATTATCAACATTTACAATTAATTCACAATCTAGAAAAAAACCTATTAAATAAAATTAAAAACATGAAATCATCTGATTGTCACCTAGAGGAAAAGCAACTCCATCCATTTGAAGGATCGCTCCAGAATTCCAACTGACCTCACTCAATGAAAATCGTCCAACCTGTGGATACAAATACTGCCCCCCAAATACCCACCCCGGCCCAATTTCACCTCCCTATTACCCACAACAGCTTTGATCACCAAATCTTCAAAAGAGACAGTATCTGGAAGGGAAATCAGGATATTTTAGAAGAGAAATCAAACCTTCTCTTACATATGAATTGCCTTCAGCAGTTAATGGTGGGCTAATTAAAACTGCCAAAATAAAAATTAACAGAGAAATAGAGTTTTAAGGAATCTAAGGAGGTAATTCAATAAGTACTCATTGCCTTCAAGTAGCTTAGTATCTTCCAGCCTGATGTAAGGAGGAGACAGGAAATGAGAAATAGTGGATCCTGGGAAGGCATACCTCCCACTCTTAGGCTCCTGTCAGCTTCCTCCCACTCTTAGGCTCCTGTCAGCTTCCCATTTCCTGAGCCCTAGGGTTATGGGACACCAACACTGTCCCTCTAGCCTCCAACATGTTTTCTCCCTTTGGTGTACCTACATGCCTTTTTCCACAGCATACACCAAAGTCTACCATCACACTAACTGTCCTGAGTCCGTCAAGGTCTTTAGGTAACTCTGGGTCTGGGATAGGCTACTCAACTCACTGATTATGAACAGGAAATGAGGAACCAACACATGTCCTAGCTTCCGAACCAGGGTCTACATGAACACATTCCTGCTAGAGGAGTCCTCATGAAGAGACATCTCTAGATCCTCTCTCCATGCCTTCGTATGTGCTATAACCTGTCTGTAATGTTTTCTTCCCACTTGCCTTGACGCAGCTTATACCCACCTTTTATTTCCCAACAGAGATTTCATCACATTGAGGAAGACTTCAGTGACTTGCAGACCAGGCTAGGTGCCCCTGCCATATATTTTAACAGAATCCTAGATTATTCCACCAAAGCACTTAGCACTCTTTACTGTAATTACTTGCCATATATATATGAATGATACCTGTATCCCATTAGTTCTCAACTCCAGGAGGGCAATGCTGTGTCTGCCACGATGGCTGGCACATAGCAGGTACACAATAAACAAACTGACCTCAGGAAGCTCGGGGTCGAGAAGAGAACTAGCAAGGGGGCAGAATGAACTATAAATTGATCCAGGGCATGATTCAACATTTCACAGCCTCACAATTGAGTACTTTAGAGAACCGAATGACTCTCAGCACATGCCTCCAGATGCCAAAAGCACGCTTTTCTTGCTACACAGAGATCCTTGCCATTGGAGGCACCACCTCTCAGCCCATCTTTTAAGGAGCTCTTTCAGGATATTTGCCCCAGACCTGGCTCTACTGTGAAGGTGCCCATTCAGCACATCAACAGCCATCTTTGTGTGGATCTCCTTGTACAGCACGTACTGACTTAGAATGGAAGGACAGAAACTCCGCTCTCAGGAGACTTCTCACTTTGGTGGGAACCTCACCAAATCCCTGGTATTACACAATTGTACAATCCTTACCCAAGAGTTAAACTCTTGTGTGAGTTCTCTGGTGTTGCATAAGGCCTGACCTGTGCCTAAATGTTTTCTGACATTCGCTACATTCATAAGGCTTCTCCCCAGTGTGGATTCGCTGGTGCTGCGTGAGGGCTGAGCTCTGATTGAAGGATTTTCCACATTCGTTACATTCATAAGGTTTTTCTCCAGTGTGAATTCTTTGATGTTCAATAAGGACAGAGCTTCTACCAAAAGCCTTACCACATTCAGTACACTCATAGCCTTTGTCTCCAGTGTGAATTTTCTTGTGCTGAATGAGGGCTGAGCTCCGGCTGAAGGCTTTCCCACATTCACCACATTCATACGGTTTCTCTCCGGTGTGAATTCTCCGATGTCTAATGAGCTCCGAGCTGCCCCTGAAAGCTTTACCACATTCACAACATTCATAGGGTTTTTCACCACTATGAATCCTCTGATGTCTAACAAGGTCCGAGCTCAAACTGAAAGCTTTGCCACACTCTTTACATCCATAAGGCCTCTCTCCAGTGTGAATTCTCTGATGTCTAATCAGCTTCGAGCTCTGGCCAAAGGCTTTCCCACAGTCCAAGCACTCGTAGACCTTTCCTCCAGCATGAACTCTCTGTCGTGTGAAGACATTAGAGTTCACACCGAGAGTCCCTTCACTCTGGTTACATTCAAGGACACACTCTTCAGTGGAGATTTTCTTGTTGAAGGTTGCCAGACTAAGATGTCTTTCCTGGGAAAGGAGTGGACTCATTTTGCTCCTTGCAGCAGTTCCTTTTGGCTTCTCAAAGTTGTCCAGACCTCCCAAAGCTTCTTCAACTACCTGTTGTGAAGGAGTTTCCCCAGGAAGTCTTCCTGGGGATATCATGGCCGCTGACGCTACACATTCAATAATTTCTTGTTTTCTTGTTAATACCTTGTCACTTGCCAGCTTGCCATCTAAAAATGTGAATAGAAATACTAGTGTCATTTGATCCCCATACTGGAAGAAAGGAATCTATTATAACTGGAATTGAAAGTTAACCAAATGAAATGGGTATTTCCTAAAAAGGAGGAAAACTCTTAAGAACTAGCTTCCCAGGGTACCTGGGTGGCTCAGTTGGTAAAGTGTCTGCCTTCAGCTCAGGTCATGATCTCAGAGTCCTGGGATCAAGCCCTGCATCAGGCTCCTTGCTCAGTGGGGAGCCTGCTTCTCCCTCTCCTCCCCACTCACGCTCTCTGTCTCTATTTCTGTCTGTTTCTCGCCCAACCCCCTATCTCTCTCTCAAATTAATAAATAAAATCTAAAAAAAAAAAAAAAAAACTAGCTTCCCAATCTAGAATTTAGAGAAGTGGCCTGGAGCAGTGAGAGGTGGCACCCTCAGAGAGTAATGGAGACATAGAATGAGAGTCAGCAGTGGAGAGGAGGGATGGGTGAGCAGGGTAAGACATTAGTTAGAGGAGATGGTGATAAAGAGAAGTAGCAGTGAGAGACCAAGAAGCTAGGAGACAATCCTGGGTTAGAGGAGAAGATGCGTTTTTTGGTAATGAGGGAAAGGAAAAGAGATAATAGGGAGTGCTCAGGAGAAGAAAAGAAGCCTAAGAAACCTGAATAAATGGTGCTCCTAGAAAAGTAGGAGAGCAGAATATATGATTAGGAGATTCTTTCGGGGTAAACTGAACAGAGGTACATAAGCAGGAATAAGAACGCATTAGAGCAATTGCAAGTTCTAGATCAAACAATTATAAGCAAATAGAATAAGACACTCAGAGCATACGAAAAGGAATGTTATGGTTTCCTGACTCATTCTGGGGTCAGGTGGGAGTCTTATATGTTCACTGTCTTATGTGCAAATGGTCAAAGGCAGATGGAAACAAAGAGAGAGATGCGACTACCTGGAGCCAAACTTGCTGCTCTCACAACCAGCCCCTCTTGTTTCTAGATTTCTGGTAACTCAGAAGGAGACTACTAGATGATGGCTGAGGAAACCTGAATTATTTTGAGGAGGAAAACCTAAAAAACTGTTCATTTACTTTCATCCTCCCAGTAGTCCTTTAAACCTGATTGCATTTTACAGATCAGGAAAGGAAGGCTCAGAGAGGCAACAGCACCTATGTGAGACCACAGAGTTCATAATTGGAAGAGCCAGGATTCAAAGATGCTCAACATCAAGGCCTGCAGTTTTCCCCTATGTCCCCTAGTATTGACAGTGACCTGTGTGATCTAAAAGCCTTTTTCCTAGGGATGTGGCTTTAAATGCACATTAACAAACATGTTTTTAGCCTTAATGTTATGTAGATGTATGCTGCACTGCTTTATGAACTTGGTGCCTCCTTCCCCCAGCTGCTGGGAGTGTTGGTTCCTAATACTCACAGCTGCCGCCTTCTCTGGAAAGTTGCCCTGGCTGATGAGAACCATCTGGCCCAGGATGTTATTTATATCCTGCCTCTCCCCTACCCCACCCACACCTTAAGAAGGGACAACTCAGCAGAGCCATTATGCTCCAGGGGAGTGGGGCAGGGATTAGGATATTAAGCCAAGGCTAGGTTTTACCCAAGACCACATCATGGCTTGATCTCTTCCCTTCCTAACCCTGCTTCTCTCACTCCTATACAGATTTCTCCTCAAGAGCACTGTTTCCTTTAAATCACATGCACCCTTGGGACGCCTGGGTGGCTCAGTGGGTTAAGCCTCTTCCTTCGGCTTAGGTCATGATCCCAGGGTCCTAGGATCGAGCCCTGCATTGGGCTCTCTGCTCAGCAGGGAGCCTGCTTCTCCCTCTCTCTCTGCCTGCCTCTCTGCCTACTTGTGATCTCTTTCCCTCTGTCAAATAAATAAATAAATAAATCTTTTTTAAAAAATAATTAAATAAATCACATGCACCCAAATCTCCGTATCTCGGGTTATTCTTCCGGGGAGATCTAGATTTATCGTTAGGAAGATCTATTGTTAGGATAGTGAAGTACCGATGGGAAAATTATAACCAAGGATATAAGGTTGTAAAAATGACATGGTGACTCTTAAAATCCTTGCAAGGTGGATCCTCTCAGTGATTTAAACCTCACAATCTAGGTGAAAGATGTAACATGCTCTACATTAATTCTTCAGAGGCAGGGCTAACCAAGACCCCTAAGACTAAAAAGAGATGAGCACAATGAGATCTATCAGTCCACAACAGTAATGTGCTACTGGGAAGGAACAAAAGCATATGGAGTACAACACATAAGAGTCGGGAAATGAATCTATCATGTATTTTAAATTAATCAGATCCTCTCTAGAGGTTTGGGTGTTTTTTGTTTTTTTTTTTTTGATCCCTGTATTTCAAATGAATGTGGAGAAACTGAAACATGTCAAGAAAAATGTGCTAAGATGACCAGAGAGATGGGAAGCAGATTGAATCAGAGGCAGTGAGATGCTGTCTAGGAAGATGTGGTACTCTCTCACAGATCTGTGCCTTCCTCGGGTGCTCGGCCTCAGCCCTTTAGATTCCCTACATGTGTTATTCCTGTATTCTTTAGAGTTGTTTCTTTCTTCCTTTTTTTTTAACCACTCAGTAATTAACCCCATTATAGTCCATAATTCTTAATATTGAACTTCCTTGTTTAAATTACTATGTATTTCAGTTACTAATACATAATTCATCTCCCTCTTGGGTACTGCCTTGCCAGCGGTCCATAATAATTAAAAACACAGTATATTGGTCTTTGAATATTATGGGTATTAGAGAATTTTATTGAAGACCTTAATTATTAACCCAAAGTTAGAAGTTATATTGGAATTTTAGATTCTAGGCACAGCCAATGGAAGAATATTTCAAGGCAAGGAGGGGGCCTTTCCACCATACTTAATGACAGCCACAAGTGACTGTCAAGAAAATGCGCTATGTCACAGCTGATATCCCTACCATCATCCTCAACCCCAAATGGACTGCAATTCCTCACCTTTCTCATGGGAAGTCTGGCACTCCTGAGTCTCACTCTTGCACTGGTTCTCCAAAGGCTGGAGCTGTATACTCAGAGACTTCAGTGCTCCTATGGAAGTCATTTCCTTCCAGATCATTCCTTGGCCATGAACCGTGTCCTAGGAGTAATCAAGTACCAGCACTATGATTCTGAGGATACAGAAGGAAAAAACCCTAGAGCAATGGGCAAGGCAGTTAGAGCCAGAAACTCATTCAGATGATTAGACAGAAAACAACAGGATTAAAAGCCCCAGTGCCTTGATCCCAGTGGACAAATAATAACCCAAAAGAGAAATTTCATAACTCTGATAGCGGTGACGTCAAGGCCACTCATAATGGCTTCCCCATTAACTTACAATTGATAAAACAAGCAAACACATCACCTACTTCTCACCTGTTGCCTTGGCTCATCAAGCTCCTTCTCCAGCTCCTCCAACAGAATGACGGCTTCCTCTCCATTCTCAGGCTGGTGCTCTCGCAGCCAGGCCTGCAGCTCGTCAGGCAGGATGGCCAGGAATTGCTCCAGCACCAGCAGCTCCAGGATCTGCTCCTTGGTGTTCACCTCTGGCCTCAGCCACTGATGGCAAAGCTCCCGGAGCTGGCTCAGGGCCTCCCGGGGCCCAGCAGAATCAGAGTAGCCAAACTGCCTGAAACGCTGGCGGAAGGTCTCCAGGCTACAGGTGTTTCCCTGAAGGCCAAGGTCCTGCCCCCAAACATAATTCTCTTCTTCAACCTTCACAATTATAAGGCCTTCTTGTTCTTTTGGAGCATGGGAGGCCAGGCCTGCAGCTTTTCCTGACATTCTGGGCAGAAACCGTCTGAAAATGCTGCCCAGTTGAGTCGGGAAGGGAACAGATTCCCTTGTCTAAGAGATTCCTTCTGAATTCTGATTCTTCAGGGGACTCCGGAGATAGACAATGCTAATGTTACACAGGGGGAAAAAATTGGCTTAGAATAAGAATGCAGGTTTTCAAAGACAAGTCGCCAGAGAGTATAGCTCTGTAAAGAAAAATGACTAAAAGGGAGCTTCCAGATAAACAATACATTATAGATGATTTAGGATTTTTTCAGGATAGGAAATAGAAAATTTAAGAATCACTGCAATCAACTGAACCTTTAGAAATAATGTTAGGGTCAGTATCAGGGATAATAAATCATACTTCTGGATCATGGAAAGCAGGAAAAACACTGCAGAATAATAATAATCATCACCATTTTATTGAGTACCTACTAGATGCCAACACTAGCTGGACATTTAACGTATGTTTTATACAATTTCCCTAATAATTCCAAAAAAAACAATCATAATTATGCCTATTTCCAAATGAAGTTCCTGAGATGCATAAGTTAACCAAAGATACACAGCCTGTAAGCAGCAGAACCAGATTCTGCAACGAAAGTACTGAGTTTTATTATGCCATGGGGTCTCCCCAAAAGGGAATTTGCACTTAATAAACACCTACCATGGGCCGGGCACTTTACAAATACTATTTTACTGGGGCTTGACAATAATACTATGAGGTAAGTATTACCATCCCCATTTTACTGATGAGGAAACTGAGATTTTTAAAAGTTAAGTAATTTAATTTAGCCACGGTCTCAACCTGGTAAATAGCAAAGTCAAGACATGAACTTAGGGTTGCCCAATTCTAAAGCACTTGTTTTTTTATTTCAGAATGGGTTATCCCAGGATCATCTTGGTTGATACTACACATTTTAAATGATGGTGAAAATGTTAGGAAAGTGTCATGGAGAATGGCCATAGCGAATGTACAAAGAATTCCTGACTTTAAGTCACAAGTTCTAAGACAGTACCAAGAAAAGAGGAATGAATTCCTTCACCCATTATTTCAACAAATACTTGAGTTATGTGCTAGGCAGTTTACTGAACAGGATTCTCAGGGTTAAAAGCTCTGTCCTCAAAGACTCCTTAGAGTAAACCTGCAAATGCAGTGTGATAAATCCAAGGATAGAGGGAAGCAGGCATGGTAGCAGACACAGAGACAACTAAGACCAGGAGAGCTGCCTGCCAGGGGAAGACACGTCAGCAGAGTCTGATAAGAATGAGCGGGTGAAGATGTCAAGTCAGGTTATTCAGGCAAAGACAACAGTGGGAGGACTGCACTGAGGGGGGGTGCGGGTGGTTTAGGGAGGCCAGACTCATGATTGTCCCCTCTGGCTCAGAATCAGCCATGGAGCAGGGACCCCACAATAGACTTCCTGAGTCAGAATCTCTGTGGGAGAGACTTCAATAAGTGCCTCCAAATGCTTCTGATATGCACCCATGTTTTTAAAAAAGCCAAAAAACAAAAAACAAACAAACAAAAAAAAAAAACACAAACAACAACAACAAAAATAGGCCAGAGCCTGGGGCATAGTTCAGGAATAGTGAGAAAGGAGGCACTCACAGAGGCCAAGGGTCTGAAAGATTGTATTGCAGAGTTTGCATTTGAGCCCCACAGCCACGAGAATGGCTGGAGGGTCCGTCTGTCCACTCAGGAAGGGGTATGGAGAAGGCAGAGGAAGGGTCTGTGGCAACCACTTGGGCGAGAGGGCCTAAGCTATGGGAGCCAAAGATAAACATGAGAGACTTGACAGGAATTAGGGACACACTGGATAAGGGTTTGGAAGAGGAGTCAAGGATAGGTTTTCTCCTGGCGCTGGTGACTGAAAGGATGGTGGTATCATTTCCTAGTTATTTATGACAAAATTAGGTGTGAGATACTTACAAAGGAGCATTTCCTAAACTGTGTTCTTGCCATACACATCTAAACACAGAGAAACCTGGGATATTTTTCCTCTTAATTTTTTAGCATTTGAAAAATACTAAATACATTTCTTTAGTTCTTATTATGTGGTAATTGCCATTTAAGAAATCCCATAACAAAGCATCATCAGATCTATGTATCACTGTGTATACAGCATTTACCAAGGGCTACATCACATGGATATATGTGCTTTACTTAATGGTCACTGGTCTATGTCATGGGTCTTGCCCTTTAACTACAATGTTTGTGATACTAAATTTCTATTATAAATATTATGCCTCACCAACTTACCTCTATGTTATGCGGCTGAAGGGAAGTTTTCCATCATAAAGCATTGTCTCTCTTCCTTCTTCCATCTTTCACACCTCTTCTACATCAGAGTTTCATAGGTTAGCCCTTAAGTCTGGCACTGCCTCTTCTACATCAGAGTTCCATAGGTTAGCCCTTAAGTCTGGCACTGTCTTCACTGTCTCACAGGCATCTCTACTCCGGACTTCTTATCTGAGCACAAGCCCTATTTACTGTTCCTCACTCCCATAATGCCTCTTAAATTTCATGAAAGGACCTAAAACAGCACATTCATGACCAATGGATGATTCTTCCCACTCCAATTCTGCTCCTCTCCCAGTGGTCCCCTCAGGAATTAGGAACATCCACCTGGCTGCATTTCTAGAAAACTGAAAGCATCCCTAGTACCTCCTTCCTGTATTTAGTACAAATTAAGTCCTATTGACTTATTGCCTGTTTCCAGAATCTGCCCTTACCTATCTCTGCCACTACCATCTTCATCCCAGCAATTGTCTGTCACACTATAAAATAACACATGGTCTGCTCATACTGTAACCAGAGTAACCTTTTCAAAATTGCAAATCTGACCCTGTTCCTCTGACCAGTTTTTAAAAAGCAAATGCAGGGGGGAAAAAAATCTCATTTTACAGATGCCTGAGCTGCACCCCAGCCTAAGTCAGAACCTCTGGTTTTATATTTGTAAAACATTCTTTAAGTGATTCTGATGTGCAGGTGGGGCTGGGTCAGTCAAGGAGTCATAAGAGACACAGTTAAAGAGAATTATGTTCCTTTCTCTCAGAGCCCTGCTCTCATTTTGTCAGTTTATATATTTCAGTGGGACAACTGCATTAATACATGTCTTCTCCATGATTCAACTCTAAGTTACATCAACATTTTTGCTCACCATTCCCTACCACCCAGTCCAATGCATAGCACAGAGCAGGCACCATATATATGAATGAATACCACCACAGTGGGGGGAAAAAAAAAAAGAGTTTCAAAGAGGCAGTGGTCAACACTGTCAAATGCCTAATAAGGACTGAAAGATGTTTCCATGGCACTTCTCAAACTGCAGAAAAATGACTTAGCTCACAGGAGGAACACCACCTTTGGAGTTAAGTGACCCAACAGTTTGGAATCATAGTACTCTTACTATGTAAAAGTACTCATAGTACTCTTACTCTTACATAGCCTCTTACTACCTTAATAGTTGTGTGACAGTAGTCACCAACCAAACCTTTCTAAGATTCCATTTCCTCTCCTAAAAATGGAGTTAATAGTACTTTCACTGCACTGTTGTTATAGGAATTGGAAGTAACATAAGACATATAGAGTAGTGCTTGGTGTAATAAGCATAGATTTTTATCCTGGGGTTTTGACATCTGGGCCTTGCTTACACTGGAGGAATGGTCCTTCTCAGGGCTAGCAGATTCCTACAGATAATAACCTCAACTACAAGTGTGCTTTTCATAGACAAACCACCCAACCCTAAATTCACACCCCACCACTTCCTGCTCTGGGTTTTCACATCCAGGGCCACCATTCCCCTGCCCTGATCACCCAGGGCCAGATGCCAAAAACTTAGGAACAAGCCAGAGAGTTTATCCATGCCTCAGAGCCCACTGAAGCTATTCAAACTAGTCAATCCTAAGCCTGCTGACCCTGCCTCACCCAGTCCTTCCCATGGAAACCACAATAAAGGCTACTGCCCAACTTCCCCTCACCTGGTCTCCTGACTGAACCTGTGATTTCTGCCATATAACCATGTGGGACATGACATGCCTCCTCCTTTTTGCTCCTCTTGAGAACTATGAGTGACTATCTTTTGAATGGCAATCAACTCCTGATCTGTTGGCCTCACCATACGTAATAATACAACTCATATTTTAAAACACTGGGACTAGAACAGGTTCTCAATGCATGACAGACATGGTGCAAGGGAAAGGCAAAATTCCACATCACAAGGCATGGGTTATAGAATAGGCTTTATTGGGGAAACTTACTAGCTAGGCTCAGTAAAAATGATCACAGGTCCTGTGATTCTTTCATCACCCCACAAAAAGGAATCCTGGGGAGGTGCTGCTGTTTCAGGGAAGAGCTCATTCCACCTTCTCATAGTGTAAATATAAGAAAGCAGCCTTATCAGTGGGGGCCATAGGCGACTGCTTGGGACCAGAACTGTGTTTCCAAGTGTCGGTGTTTACGGAGTTGTCTAGGGAACCCATTGTGAAGGGCTGCAAGCACTGAGCTTAAATATGGCCCTTCCCTCTGGGAGGTGAGAGCCTGGCCTCAGCTAGCTCTTAATCCAAGCAACCCAAGAACCTCCAGGACACTTTTGGACAAAACTGCTTTTAGCAGTATGGCTGTTATTTAATGTATCTGCACCGTCTTCTTCCTTATCTTTAGCAGAAAACTATGAGCTTTTATTGTACAATCAAGCATGGTCTACCTGTTCATTTCATCTTCACAGCACTTTATGGTCTAGGTTCTACTGTTTTACTGAACAGAAACTGAGAAGTTACATAATTTGTCTCAGGTCCCACGGTTTGGGAGTGATGTAGTCCGGACTGTTCTTAAACAAATCGGTCTGACTCGAGTCCATGCTCTTAGATATGCAGTCTGCGGAACTGCCTTCCCCACCACACCAGTGGCCCTGTGGAGGAGGTCCTGTGTTTTTCCACACATTTCTTTAACAATATTTACGGAATGCCTACTTTGCGCAGGCCCTGCGCTAGGCACCGAGCAGAGAGTTATAAATAAGTCCGTGTCCTGGCCATTATAGAACTTAAGATTTTAGTAGGGAGGCAGACGTTAAACAGAAAGGACACATAATTACATAACTCAGTCTTGGTAAGAACTATACAGGGGAAAGTGCAAAGGGCTGTGAGGGTCGAACCTAGCTAGACTGGGGAAGACGAACAGCTGAGACTTGACTCAAGAGCGAGCTCTGGCCGCGTAAGTGGGAGGAAAGATTGCCTCAGTTCATCCCCGACTGCTCGGCTTATGGCCTGGGACACAGGAGGCGCCGGGTAAGTGCTTACGAAGTCAAAGGACATTAGGGCGGTGGGTGAGCAGACGGACAGACAAATGCATGAAGAAATGGACCGACTGACGGATGGACGGGCGGACAGAAGCATCCAGGAGAGGCGGCCACCTGGTACCGCCACAGGCTCTGCTGTGGCAGCAACCGACCGAGGCAAAGCGGCGGGGAGGGCTGAGGCCGGACGGGGCCGGTTTGGGAAGCACCCGTGCCGCGCTACCAGACCGCCTCACTCACCCTTCGCTCTGCAGGCGCCGCACCGACCCCACGGAGCGACAGAACAGCCTCGGGACGCGCGCGCCGGAAGTGTGGGCGGGCGCGCCCCTCTAGGAAGCCGGGAGGACTGCAGCTCTGTGGCAGGCGCCGGGCGCCGGGGCTTGGGAGGAGGGACGCGAAGCTGGGGGGAGTGCGTCTCCGGTGGGACCTGGCGGGGACAGCCCCGATTCAAAATGGTTGACAGGCGACGGAGAGAGGACAAAAGAAATATATAGAGAGCACGCGCCTGATGGAACTCCGAGGAGATAAAAATAGAACCCTGCCTCTGTAAATATGGGGAGGAGGAGGACAAAACTGCATTCGTACGCCACAAACACGCTATCCCCAGTGACAGTTCTAGAAGCTATCTAGAGGAGTGCGTGGAGGTTGAGGGGAACGGCCCAGCCCAGGTTTGGCCAGGGGCCAGGTGGAGGATCGACCCTGCCGTCGTGGACAAGGGCATGAACACGTAGCGGGGCAGTCAGAATAATTCGATCGAAGGCGCTAGTCAGGCTGAGTCTTGCCCCACGACTGAAATGTTGACTTAGAGGAGTGGCCTGAGGGAGAGCACAGCAGTGGGAAGTTCAGGGCATGGGGGGGGAAGGGGGGCGGTTGGGGAATAGCCCACCATCTTCGTGGGCTAGAACCTAGGCTGAGGGATGCGGTGGGTCGGGTTTGGGGAGTTTCAAATGCCAGGCTCGGGAATTAGAAATGCTTTTAGTAATCAGTGCAGGCCATTTTCATGTGACATGGCAAGAATGGTACTTCAGGGCAGTATCTGACATACTGCGTAGATTGGATTGAAGGGCAAAACGGATAAGAAAAAGAAGACAGGGGCGCCTGGGTGGCTCAGTGGGTTAAAGCCTCTGCTTTCGGCTCGGGTCATGATCCCAGTGTCCTGGGATCGAGCCCCACATGGGGCTCTCTGCTCCGCGGAGAGCCTGCTTCCTCCTCTCTCTCCCTGCCTGCCTCTCTTGCCTACTTGTAATCTGTCTGTCAAATAAATAAATAAAATCTTAAAAAAAGAAGACAGACGTTTAGAAATGCGAACTTAGAATTTGGTAGTATCTGAAAAGATGATTGAAGATGAAGAAGGGGATGAGATCACCAAAGGAAATCTTATGGAGAATAAACAGGAAATTATAAAATAGCTATGTTTGGGGGTGGGATGAGCAAGAACAGATAGAAAAGAGAAACTTCTAGGAGGAGGAAAGCCCAGATGGTTCAATCATAAAAGCCAACAGAGTGTTTCAGGAGAGAGAACAGGTGACCAGCAGTCCAGCAGAGAAGGGGAGGAGACCAGAGTTTGGTGACTCTGGAATTAAGGGGAGGGATAGAGGAAGGGCTTGAGAGATGTTATCTGTGGAATGTTACTTGCCGCGAGTTAAGAAGTGTAGGATAAGGGCGCCTGGGTGGCTCAGTAGGTTAATGCCTCTGCCTTTGGCTCAGGTCATGATCTTGGGGTCTGGGGACAGAGCCCCGAATCCCATCCGGCTCTCTGCTCAGCAGGGAGCCTGCTTCCCTCTCTCTCTCTGCCTGCCTCTCCGCCTACTTGTGATCTCTGTCTGTCAAATAAATAAATAAGATTTTTTTAAAAGTGTAGGATAAGATACCAAAAACGGGATAATTCCTTCTGAGAAATGCGATCGTGCAAGAAGGAAAAAGAAAGGACACTTGGTTGGACTAGGCAACAGGATTGAAAGGTGTTTGTTTTTAAAAATACTAGGCACCTAATTATATTTGTAGGGGGAAAAAGGTAAAATGTGAGTAGGAAGAAAAATTGAAGATAGAAGAAAAGAGGAATACAGACCTGATGGGGAGAGAATGAGACAGGATAGGAAGGTGGAGTCTCAGAAAATAAAATGAGGCGTTTTAATAAGAAATGGTGCATTTCGGTCTGTGTTTTGATGCTGTGAATGCAGAACAGCCAAACAGAATTGCTTAGTAATGCTGATTTTACAAGTAAATAAATGCACATACTATTTTCTGAACATTCTCATGTTACCAGCACTCAGATGAAGAAACAGAATATTATCCGTCATCAGAAGTCTCCTTGTGCTCTCTTCAAGTCACCACCCTCCTCTGGCCCTGAAAGATAGCCACTAGATTGAACTTTGAACATGATACGTTTGTCTTGCCTCTTTCTGTACTGTATATAAAGGGAATTCGATATGTACTTTTTAAAAATCAGGCTGAATTCATCATCGTGAAATCTGTTCATACTGTTTTGTGTAAATGTACACTGTATATATTTCATTTCTAATAATGTTACATGGTATAATTAAACCAATATTCATTGGTTTTTCTATTCTATTTCATTCTATTTCTATTTCATTCTATTATTGATAAACATTATTGAAAGATATTTATATCTCTAACTATATCTCTGACCACATTGATTTATTTTTGAATATTTGTAATTTATTTTTGAATATTAAACCAACTTACTATGATAAATTCCATTGAGTTGTGGTATATAATCTTTTTTTACATATCAATGAAGTTAATTTTTTAAAATATTTTATTTATTTGAGATAGAGCGTGTACAAAATCAACAGGGAGGGGCTAAGGGAGAGGAAGAAGCAGGTTCCCCACCGAGCAGGGAGCCTGACAGAGAGCGCCATCCCAAGACCCTGAGATCCTAATCGGAGCCAAAGGCAGACACCTAACTGACTGAGCCACCCAGGCACCCCTACACTAATGAAGTTAATTTGCTAATATTTCCTTGAGGACTTTTGCATCTATATTGTTAGAAATATTGGTCAGTAGCTGTCTTTTTCTGTGATGTCTTTGTCTGCTTTGCCATCAAGTAATTACTGGCCCTTCTATTTTCTGGAAGAGATTGTGAAAGACCGGTATTCTTTAACTGTTCAACAGAATTTACTAGTGAAGCCCATCTGGGCCTGTGATTTTCTTTGTTAGAAAAATTTTCGTTACTAATTCAACTTCTTTACTTTTCATACATTTATTTGTATTTTCTATTTCTTTTTCAGTCACGTTTTAAAAAAGATTTTGTTTATTTATTTGTCAGGGACAGAGAGAGAGCACAAGCAGGGGGAGAGGCAGGTAGAGGGAGAAGCAGGCTCCCCACTAAGCAAGGAGCCCAAGACAGGACTCAATTCCAGGACCATGGATCATGACCTGAGCCGAAGACAGACGGCTAACTGACTGATCTACCCAGGCATCCGTTCCTCAGTCACTTTTAGTAATTTGTATTTTTCAAGTAATTTGTCCATGACACTTACGTTGTGTAATATGTTGGCATGAAGTTATTCATAGTATTCCCTTATAATCTTTTAAATTATTATAGAGTTGGTAGTGATGTCCCCTCTTCTCTGCTTTTGTTAATCTCTCTCTTTTTTTCTTGGTTAGCATATTAAAGGTTTGTCAATTTTTGTTCATATTTTCAAAGAACAAAATTCTGGTTTCATTGATATTTATTGTTTCTCCGTTTTCTATTTCATTCATAACTATTCTAATTATTATTACTCCTTTCCTTCTGCTTTTTTGTTAAGTTTGCTGCCCATTTTCAAGCCTCTTAAGGTGGAAACTTAGGTTACTGATAAGAGATTTTCTTTTCTAATATAGGCATTTTAAAGCTATAAGTGTTCCCCTAAGCACTGCTTTGGTTGCATCTAATAAAATTGTATATGTTGTGTTTCTTTTTCATTCAGTTTAAAATATTTTCTAATTTCCTTTGTGATTTCTTCTTTGAACCATAGGTTATTTAGATATGGCTATTTAACTTCCAAATATTTGTAGAGTTCCCAAATTATTCTGTGGCTCAATATGTCCCTTGGGCCAATGGAAGCCCCATCAGTCCCTCTCAGCTAAGGTGGCCCTGGTCTCAGCCCTCAAGTGGACCTGCCTACTGGGCACCCCACTTCCTGCATGCAATTTCCCAGAAAGCTTCCTTCATTTTGTTCTCTCTGTCCAGTTCAGTCCATACTGGCAGTGTTTCTGGTGATATAAGATTCTCAAGAACCATGCTGGTGTCTGTGAATATCAAGGAGATCCACACAATTTTATGCAGGGGTTCTTCTCAGATCCTTCCTGAATCACTGCACTTTATTTCTGGTTTCTGTTGAGGTAGTTGGTTGGATGCATGAATTACACACCCAATCTATCCACCAAAAGGTTGTCCAGCTCCATGGCCTTGTCTCCAGAGCAAGGATAGGCTGAGAAATTTTCCAAATTATCAAGTACTGATTCCTTTTTGCTTAATAGTTCCTTCCTCAATTTATCTCTTTCCTCCCATATTTTACTATAATCAGCAAGAAAAAAACAGACCACATTTTCAAACTTTGCTTGGAAAGCTCCTCAGCTAAATATCCAACTTCATTACTTCAAAATCCTATTTTCCACCCAATAGCAGAACATGATTCAGCCAAGTTTCTGCTACTTTACAAGTATCATCTTTTCTCCAGCTTTCAATAATGTTTTCTTCATTTCAGTCTGAGATCTCACCAGTATATTTAATGCTCATTAGTCCTAGAAAAATTCTTTTCATGACAATATATGTATTCTCTAAGATGACAGAAAAGTTCTCTATTTTCCTTTTCACTTCCTTCCAAGCCCTTGCCAGAGTCATCTTTAACATCCATACCTCTACCAACAATCTCTTTCAAGGCAACCAGATATTTTCTATCATGAGCCTCAAAACCCTTCCAATCCTAGTCATTACTCAACTCCAAATCCACATCAGCATTTTTAGGTATTTGTTAAAGCAGCTCCTTACTTCTGTTACTACAGAGTGGCTTAATACAACAGAAATGTATTCGCTCACAGTTTGGAGGTTACAAATCCAAAAATCAAGATGCTGCCAGAACCATCCTCTTTCTGAAGACCCTGAGGTTCACGTCTGTCTCTTAACTTCCAGTAATTGCTGGCAATATTTGGTGTTCTTTGCCTTGTAGATGCATCACTTTAATGACTGCCTCCACATTCACATGGTGTCCTTTCCTCTCCATGAGTCTCCTTTGTGTCTGAATTTACCTCTTCTTATAAAGACACCAGTGGTTGGGTTAGGGCCTACCTTAATCCAGTATGATCTCATCTTAACTTGATTACATCTGCAAATATCCTATTTCCAAATAAAGTCACATTCATAGGTACCACAGGTTAGGACTTGAACATATCTTTTGGGAGGAACACAATTCAACCCACAACAATGTGTTAAGTACAGACCAAGAGTTGTTTTAATGACTGTGACTTGGTTTTGAAGTTGAAGACTTTTCAAACTGGTACCAGTGACCTCACTGATTGAATATAAAAGAAATGATCTGATTTGAATTCAACTCTAGAGGTCTTAGAGAATTCTGGTGTTTGAGATACAAGCCTACTCATCTCTGTCAAAGTCAACCTTAGGAATTGATACTATTGGCCATTATTTTGCTTTCTGAATCCCAGTTTTCAGCACTTGTTCTGTTTTTTTTAAGATTTTGTTTATTTATTTGAGAGAGAGAAACTGAGCAAGTGAGCAAGGGAGAGAACACAAGCAAGAACGAGGGGCAGAGGGAGAGGCAGACTCCTTGCTGAGCAGATTCCAGGACTCCAGGATCATGATCTGAACTGTAGGCAGCAGCTTAATAGACTGAGCCATCCAGGAGCCCCAGCACTTGTTCTGTTTCTAAAAGGACAGTCAATTGGACATGCATATTAATATTTCAAAGATATTGTCCATAATTTAGACGTGCCATTCAAAATCAAACAGCAGCAGCCTACATGTAAATATCCATTTGATCAAAAGGAATGTTAAATTTTTCTTTGGCTTCACAGTTTGGATTTATTTCCCTTTTTTACCTGGACCTGGGGATTGATTTTTAGATTGAAGTTCATTCTTTGTGAAGTCTAACTAACTAATCATGGGAATCTAATCATGGGAAATTAATTTCTAATACAATATAATACATGATAAGCAATACAGGATAAGAAGTAGGTCTTTAAGTCCAACTTTCTGAGGAAGAGGTCTGTAGTTTTTATCATATTCTCAAAGTAGTTATATTACCCAAAAAAGATGAAGAAACACTGCTGTAGAATCTATGCCTAAATCAGACATTTGTTAGTTTGGCCTAATTTCCCCCAAGAGGAAATGGAATAGAACATGGAAATCAGGTAGAATAATGGTGGGTGACCTATCAGTTTCATTCTGGAGAATCTCTTATCGTTTCCCATACCCGTATTATCACTCCTGATCTTTCGGGAAACCTTTGAATTCCTTTACCTTACCAAGAGGAACGTCTTCAGTGTCAGCTGGTGTGGACCACAGCTGGGTCTCGGGTTGTTCTGGCCGACCAATCAAACAGTTAGATCCCAAGCTGGCTTCTCAGCCTCAGAATGCAACATCTTTGGTAAGACTCCACAAAGCCACAAATCCAGCACAATCTGAAAAAAAAGTTTGATTTCCTTGGTTAAACACTCAAAAAATCTATAGTCACATCATAACTTCCAGATAAAAAGTGAACAAAACCCTCACCTTTGTACATAAGAATTAACCTTTGGTTACATTTCTCATTCTCTTTTACTCAGCACCTGTTTAAAGTAGTATATCAACTATGGCATTCTCATATACTGCTGGTGGGAATGCGAAATGGTTCAGCCACTCTAACAAAGAGTGTAGCGGTTTCTCAAAACGTTAAACATACAACTACCATGAAAGAGAAAAAAAGTACATGTCCATATAAAGTATTGGACAACAATGTTCATAGCAGCTTGATTTGTAATAGTAAAAAAACTGCAAGTAACCCAAATTCCCATCAACTCGTGAGTGGATAAACAAATTGTGATATATATATATGGCTAATGGAATATTATTCAGCAAAAAAAAAAAAAAAAAGCAATGGACTGCTGATACACAACCGTGGTACAGATAAATCTCAAAATAATAATGCTCCGTGAAAGAAGTCTGACCAAAAGAAGACTGCATTCTGTATGATTCCATTTAAATAAGTCTCTAAAACATGCAAATTAACCTCTAGTAACACAAAGCAGAACAGTGGTTAGGAGCTGTGGGAAGAGGGAGGAAATATAAAAGGTAGAGAAAACTTTTGAATTTGCTGATTGTGTTTATTATTTTGATTGTGGTGATAGTTTCACAATTATGTGCATATGCAAAACTTATCAAATTACATACTCTAATATTTGCTTATTATTGTATGTCTGTTATATCACAGTGAAGCTGTTTTGTTTTGTTTCTAAAATATCTGCACTCCATTCTTGGGAGGCTGGACCCAAACAAGTTCTTTACAAGGAATATCAGAGCCTCATTTATACATCCCTAAGATTTCATACATCAGAAGAGTGTCTTGGGCTGGGACACAAAGCCCTCTACTTCTACCTCAACCATCATTTCAGCCAGCCACCACTTTCTCAAACCTATACCTCTACCCAACATCTTGTATGTCTCAATCCTTCTCCTAACTCCCCCTGTACTTCCCAAGAAATTTCCAAGGACACAACAATATCCTTTCCTACCCAATGTGCGCCCTACTCACCCAAATTTCAGGTCCTTCTCACCCTGATCTTTTAGCCACAATGAGGATTGTACTGGCAAGCAAATTGTTTAGTTTCTATTTTGTTCATTTCTGATCTTGTCTTTATCAACGTCCTTCCTTCTACTGGTTTTGAGTTTTGTTTGTTCTTTTTCTAGCTCCTTTAGGTGTATTTTTTGGTTGGTTTATTTGAGATTTTTCTTGCTTCTTGAAGTAGGATGGTAATTTATAAACCTCACTCTTAGAACAGCTTTTGATGCATCCCAAAGATTTTGGGGCTGTAGTGTTTTCATTTTCATATGTCTCCATGTTTTGTTTTTTGTTTGTTTTTTAATTTCCTCTAAAGCAAGCTGTTTAGAAAGAGACCCCTGTGGCCTTCCGCGATGGCAAAGTACATCAAAATCCAGCTTCCAAGCAACTCAGGAATTAATTCGTAGGGCAATGGTTCTCAAAGTGTGGTCCCAGAGCCAACAACGGTACCTATGACCCTGAGTTCTAGGTTCACTCTAGGGGTGGGGCCCAGTAAAAATTTTTAACAAGGCTTCCGGGTGATTTGGAGGCACACCACTGTTCTAGGGAAAAAAACAGAGACGACAGGAAGAAAGTTAGAATGGAAGCACACCAGCGAGTATGAATAGGAGGTGGCGTGGGGATTTAAAAAGAGAGAGATAATAAGGAAGAACTCATTATGTAGTCAGAAAACCTACCCTGCCCCAGAGAGCTTTCCCGAAAGATGTTTCGACATTCACGTCAAGAACCGGCAGGTACGGCAGCAAGGGACCTGTAGCAGGCGGACCAGGTCGCTCGCTACAGCGGGGCTGGATCAGCTACGCGGAGGTTCAGGGGTTAAATCTCCTCAACCCGCCCTCAGCCTGCCGCCGGCCCCTAGCGCCTGCGCCGGGGCGAGCGTCCCTCGCGCCACAGAGCTGAGCAATCCTCCCAGTTTCCTAGAGCGGACGCGGCGATGGGGAGTTTCGCAGCGCGTGGGGCTTGACGGGGACCTGGGGGACACTTCGAGGTATGGATGATGTTAGGTCATGGGAGCCAGGGGACCTCGGGTGATCTCGCCTCCTGGGCTGCCTTGCGGCACCGCCAGGGAACCCTGTGGGGTTTCTCGAGTCCATAGAGAGTCCCGGCCGCCCGGGTCGCCCCTAGGCGCTGCTCCTGGGGACCGTGGGTCCTCGGCCTGGCGTGCTTGGGTACCCGGGCAGCGCCTGCGCGGCCTTGGGTTCAACCGAATGAACACCAGAAACTTTGGGGGCATGTGGAATCAGGAAGGGGGGGGTGCATCCTCGCAGATCGACAGAGCGTGCCGGGAAAAAGCAGCCTGAATGTGCGAGCGCTGGAAAAAGGGAGAGAGGGAAAGAGGGATAATGATGGTGACCAGTAGTGCCGGGGCGGTATAGGAGAGGCAGCGAATACAGCGTTAACCGCTGAAACAAAATTTTATAATGCCCTCCCCTGCCTTATCTTCCCAGTCACATCCTTATTTCAGGAGCCTTAACCCCCAGTTATGTTTGAAGGTCTCTAGCCTTGGAATGGAGACTGCGTGTCCAAAATGGTTAATGTCTGAGCCTCATCATGAGGGAGGAAGCCTAATAAATTCTCGGAGAAAACCACTTGGAAATTAAAGGAGATCTTGTTTTCTCCTTCACTTCTCTTATATCTAGAGGATGTTTCTGGTGGTCTAGTCTCCGAAATTACGTCTCCAGTCTCCACGATGATTGCCTTCCAAGCCCAGTGGTGCCCCGTTGCCTCCAGGTTTCAGACTCCTCTGCGGACAAGAAAAGTTTACTGAGGAAATGGTAATTCTCCAGTTGCTCCCCGAGGTGCCAAGCGTCCAGTTACAGCCCATGGAGATCCACTTCAATTATGAATCTCAAGAACACTACCTTCTGTCAGGTGAGAAGCAGTGCATTCTGTCTTTCTTAGGGGGTTCAGGTGGTGGGGAGGGTTGTTAATGGTGCTATGTTAGTGTCTTCCAGGGCTATTGGTATTCTTCGTTCCCTATACCTCACTATATTAGGCAGTATCATCTCTTGAGTGCTACAGGCACAGTGACATAGCTTTATTGTGAATTCTGGCAGTCAGATTCTCATGGAGTTTCCTCCTCTCCTCAAGTTCCCAGTTACCCATTTTTCCCATTATAATCACCTTATTGCCAGTCTGTCAGTGTTTGATATTTTCCCTTTAAAATCTTTTCAAGTCATCTTTTTCAGGTATGGTAGGGGCTAATTAAAAGTTTTGGAGTCTGAGGGACGCCTGGGTGGCTCAGTCGGTTAAGCAGCTGCCTTTGGCTCAGGTCATGATCCCAGCGTCCTGGGATCGAGTCCCGCATCGGGCTCCTTGCTCGGCAGGGAGCCTGCTTCTCCCTCTGCCTCTGCCTGCCACTCTGCCTGTACTCGCTCTCTCTTTCTCTGACAAATAAATAAAATAAAATCTTTAAAAAAAAAAAAAGTTTTGGAGTCTGACACCCTGGATTCAAATACTAGCTTTGTCATGTACTAGCTTTAGTAAATAACTTGTGTTTTGTTTTTTTTTTAAACGATTTTGCTTCTTCATTTTATAAGTATGTAGTAACTCATACCTTGGAGGTTATTTTGAGGGTTCTGTCTATTGTTCCATAATAAAGGACCCCAAATTTTAATGACCTTAAACATCAGACATTTTTAAACCATGTTATTTTCTTATGGTTCTGTAGGTCCTCAACTTGGGCTGGTTTCAGCTGGCAATTTTTTCTCCTGGTTTTGTCTGGGATCACTTGTGCAATCATCTAGTGGTTCAACTAGGGCCAGGGTCTGAGTATCAGCCATATTTGTCTGGCTGTTGGTGCTGGTCATGGCTGGGGTCACCACCTGCAGCTGTCCAGCCCAGACTTTCTCACAGGGCAGCCAGTTTCCCATACAGAGAGAAGGCAAGCCTTGGGATGCATAAGCACTTTTCTAACTTATGTTTGTGTTATATTGACGTTCCAGAGTCATTGTGGAAAAGAACTACACAAGGATATAGTTATTTGGAGATAGGGTTTGTTGGGATCCCTTACTACTATAACAAACACCACGAGCACTAATAATATTACATTATATAAAGCTCTTCAGACAGACCAGACTGTTAGTAAATTCTTTATAAATGGTAGGCACTGTTATTTTTAGTTAGATCATTTTAATCCCATTTTTTTTTTTAAGATTTTATTTATCTATTTAACAGAAAAGAGATCACACATAGGCAGAGAGAGAGGAAGGGAAGCAGGGTCCCTGCTTAGCAGAGAGCCTGATTCGGGGCTCGATCCCAGGACCCCAGCTGGGATCATGACCTGAGCCAAAGGCAAAGACTTTAACCCACTGAGCCACCCAGGCGCCCCTTTAATCCCATTCCTATTCAGGTGTTCTGTAGGGTCTCATTTTCACATCATATTTTGCTGTTTTCTGATTTTGGTCCTCTCATTGCTGCTATTTTGCCTGTGAAATTTTACTGTCTTTTTTTTTTTTTTACTCCAGATCTTCTGCCTCTTTATAGTTTTGAAGTATCTTTATTTTGTTTTGTTTCTCTCTTCTATATTTAGAACTTGTCTTTCCTTAAGAATCTATTGTAAGGCATCTAGCTCTCATTTTTCATGAGAATTACTACAGAATTGGGTCTCCTTCTTGTAGTTTTATATAAATTAATATACATATTTGCATGTGTTTGTGTCTCTTAGAGTGTGTGTGAAAGAACATATTTTTACTATAGAATAATCTAATTATACTAAAGTACATTTCTAAAATACAGAAAGACACAAAACAGGGAATTTAAATAACGTACAGCTGCACCATCTAAAGATAGTCACTGGAGGGACGCCTGGGTGGCTCGGTTGGTTAAGCGGCTGCCTTTGGCTCGGGTCATAATCCCAGCGTCCTGGGATCGAGTCCCACGTCCGGGCTCCTTGCTCCGCAGGGAGCCTGCTTCTCCCTCTGACTCTGCCTGCCACCCTGTCTGCCTGTGCTCGCTCTCTCGCGCGCTCTCTCTCTCTCTGATAAATAAATAAAATCTTAAAAAAAAAAAAAAAAAAAAAAAGATAGTCACTGGAATGCCTGGGGGGCTCAGTTGGTTAAGCAGCTACCTTTGGCTCAGGTCATGACCCTAGAGGCCTGGGATCAAGTCCCAAATTGGGCTCCTTGTGCTCAGCGGAGAGCTTGCTTCCCTCTCTACCTCTGCCTGCCACTTTGCCTGCTTGTGCTCACTCGCTCTCTATCTCTGACAAATAAATAAATAAAATCTTCAAGATAATAAAAAAAGATAGTCACTACTAACAATGTGTCCTTCTAATAAATAATCACCTAATCAACAAATACTTACTGCTGATAAATGTTTATTAGTTAATCAGATTACAGCTTATTAATTATTGCTGACCATATAATATGATTAGTTATTGAGGGGCTACTCTTATACTGTTCTAAGTGCTGGGCATATAGCAGTGAACTGAACAGAAAAGCCTTTGCCCTCAAGGAGCTTACCTTACCTCCCTGGTGAGGGAAATAGGAAATAAATATATGGTAGAATATCAGATAGTGGTAATGGTTTTGAAGAAAATAAACCAGGATATATCAGTCAGGATTCTAGCAGGAAACAGATGGTTCCTTCAAATTGGGTAATTCAACATTTCATGAAGAAGATGTGCAGGATTACAGAAATTAATAAGGGATAGAGTACAGCTTTGGGACCAAAAAAATGATAAGCAGTTACTACCTTTAGGCCTAGTGTTACAAAGGGAGAAACCGATTACCAGATCCTGGAGAGTATAGCTGTAGGGTAGAGCTGCCCAGTAGGAGCCATAGCCTTTGCTAAAAGAAGCACAGTCACTTGCAACTCCTGGCCCAGCAAGAAGGGAGTCAGGATGTAGAGTGAAGAACTCATCCTGGTTTCCCCTGGGATTTAGTACTGAAAGTCCCATATCCCAAGATCCCCATCTGTTTTGGACACACCAGGATAGTTTGTCCTGTTTGGTCACTCTACAGTTCTCCTCCTACTTTGGGCCAAATCTAATTGCAAGCCAGAGGACACAGAATCCCAAGTGCTGCAGTCCATAAATTAGTATCAACCTCTTGGAGCACAGAGAAACGTGAACAGTAGATCTAGAGGGGCAAAGGAGAATATCCCATGACAGTCCACCCCTTTTAACCTATAATGTTTACTTTTGTCCTTTGTTTGGTTTATCACGTTCCCAACACAGAGAAAAACAGGTTGACTTGTAATTAAATTATACTCCCCCTAAAACATGAAACTTCACTGCCATTGGTGCTGCTCATATTAGGTAGTGAGGTAAAGGGGGTAAAGGCATAATTAGCTTAAAGTCATTGCTACAGGTTTTACTATTCATAAAGCCAAAACTGATAATCATAACATCTTCCAACACCCATTCCATGTTGTCTCTACCCTCTGTCAGGATCTCAGTGGCAGAGTTCTTTACCTAAGTTTAGTAACATAAACCTTTCTTCCTGGATGATCTAAGTCCTTGATGATCTTGTCTCTTCCATGTTATTTCAGTGTACCATTGACTGGACCTTTAGACAGGAGAGAACTAGGAAGCACCCGCATTGAACTACCTGATTTCCATGCCTATTTTTCCTTGCCCTTATTATGTAGCAGCAGCCAACCCCCCAGTATCAATTGGTATCAGTCTTCCCAGCCAGCAGAGCAACCTTTCTCTTGCCGGTTGGTTCAGCAGCATGAGGAACCCAAATGGCCAGGAGACGGTCTCAGCTTCAGATTTAACAAAATCATGACTTTGTTCCATGGTAGACATATTTCTTCTTTGAGAACCAGAACCCTAAACTCACCACGCCCAAGATTATGGGGATAGGAATTAAAAATAATTTGGGGGCACCTGGGTGGCTCAGCAGCAGTTGATTGTCCAACTCTTAATTTCAGTTCAGGTTGTGATCTCAGGGTCATGGGGTTAAGCTTCACATCAGGTTCCCTGCTCAGTGGGGAGTCTGCTTGAGATTATTTCCCTCTCTGTCTGCCCCCACCCATGTGTGCTCACGTGCTCTCTCAAATAAATCTTTAAGAATATAAATATAATACAATCCATGAAATGAATGGATTATTAGTTATATAGGGAAAGGAGACATTTTTACTACTCCTCTACCCTTGGCTCCTATGCGCAGGTACTCTGACCATAGAGAAGATAACACTGTTTATTTTCTGGTTTAAGGCACATATTGCATCCTGTAGGACAGCACCCCAAACTTAGGGTGTTGTTGCCTAGCCTGGTACTGTAGCTGAGCCTTCAGTAAATCATTCCACTATTATCAGAATCCACTTACTTCTGGATGATGGGACATGTGGTAAGACCCATGAATTACGTGTGTGTGAGCTTATTGCTCTACTTTCTTCCCTGTAAAACTACTCCTCTGGAGCATTATTTTATAGAATCACCATTGTAATAAATAAAGCATTCTCTTAGATCAGTGCACATTTGTATTTGAACTATATATTTAGTCCTTTGAAAACAAATTTTTGCCCTCTTCATGATAGAAGGGGCCAAATCTGATGAATCTGCCCCCTAGTTGTAGGCTCGTTCCTCTCTAGAGAATTGTACCATATTAGGGACTCAGGGTTGGTCCCAGCAGTTGGCTGCATGGCTATATACCTGTGATAATAGGCATATCAGCTTTGTAAGTAGACAACCATATTGTTGAGCCCACACATAGCTTCCATGACCACTTTGTACATGAATCCATTGGGCAAACATTGGTAAAAAGGCTGATTGACATTCACAACGTGGATCACCATGTCCGTCTGATTGAGAGGCTTCTTTCAAGTGGATGCCCTTTGGTGAGTATTCACACAAGACACAAATACATTAATTCTTTGCCCATCATAGGTGGTCTGTTATAATTTTCTTCTAGAATCCTTATTTCTAATCTTCCAGGCTTGTTCTTTTAGCTACCTAACTAACCAATAACCCATTAGTTATTATCCATGAATCAGTACAGATGTGTATCTTAGGCTCTGTTGCCTTCCATGAAAGTGGACAGCCAGGTGTATGCCTGAAATTCTGTCTAATGGGAAGATTTGCCTTTACCAGTATGTTTCAGGTCACTTCAGAGTCAGGGTGTAAGTGAAAGATTCATTTTCTGCTAGTGTCCACACACTGAGCTTACCCATCTATAACTCAGTTCTATACATTTTCCTCCTCTGTTAACTGGTAAGAGGGAATTCCCATTAGGCCATGAGTATTGGCTAATAGAGAGGGGATTAGTGGAGCAATAGGGAAACCCACATCACACATGGAATTTATTTGTCTTCCACACTTGCTTTTATAATGGAATGCTGGTTTGTATGTCTGATTTTAGGATTTGGTGGGTCAGATAGCTAGTTCACAATGATCAGCTTATAATAGTCATTTGGTGCTCTGTGGTGAAGCATTAAGTCTTATTAGTGCCCAAGAGCAAGCCAGCATCTGTTTTTCACTTAGAAAATTGTTGGCAGAAGAGAGTATGGCCTTACTCCGGTGTAGTTCTCTTCTGGAGGCTTGCAAAAGCCTTAATACAGCATCCCTGACTACTGCAGACGCTTGTTACCATTGGTTATCCTGGTTAATAAAGTCATGTGGCAGGACAGCTTACATTGCAACCTGGACCCATGCAAAGCCTTTTTTAAAATTTTGAGTCAGGGTACTAATATTGGTCGTTTCAGCACTTTCGACTGTGGTATCTGTCTCAAAAATGCAGAGCTCTCCAAGTATTGCGCCTGAGGTGGTAACAGTTGGTTAGAGATATAAGGGAAGTGAGTAAACAAGCCATATGGCTAACTGAGAGAAGAGTGATCAGGCACAGGGAACAGCAAATGCCAGAGGCCCTTTAATGTAGCAGGAACAGTGTCAGTTTGGGGTAGACAGGAAACAGGGGAATGAAATGAGAGCAGAGAGAGAAAGGACGGGATAGAACCTTCTGAGCCATAGTAAGGACATGGAATTTATCCCCAGTGTAATAGGAAATCACTGGAACATTTTGTGCATGATAATAACATATAAGGATTACTCTGGAGATGCCTGGGTGGTTCAGTCAGTTAAGCGTCTGCCTTTGGCTCAGGTCATGATCTCAGGGTCCTGGGATCGAGTCCTGCATCAGGCTCCTTGCTCAGCCGGGAGCCTGCTTCTCCCTCTCCCACTCTCCCTGCTTGTGTTCCCTCTTGCTATCTTTCTCTCTCTCTCTCTCTCTGACAAATGAATAAATTTAAAAAAAAAAATTTTTTTAAGTATACTCTGTTTTATGGAGAGTAGGAGAAAGGTAAGTTAGAAGAAAAATGTTTTAAGAAGAGAGTAATCAATTATGTCAGATAAATACAGAAGAAGATTGAGAATTGACCATTAGATTTGTTAAGATAGAGCTTATTAGGGATTCTGATAAGTGCAGTTTTGATGGAGTTAAGGAGATAAAAGCCTGATTGCAGTGGGTTAAAAAGAGGATAGACTTAATATTGGTTAGCATATAGAGCAGTGTGAATTCAGACTCAACAATAAGACCCAGCAATTCTGGTCCTAAGTTTATGTAACCCGGAGAAACACTTGGATATGTGCGTAAAGATAAATGTACCAGCAGATTCATATGAGCATTGTTTGAAATAACAAAATGTTATTGTCCATTGAAGGAGAATGGCTAAATAAATTGTGGTGTATGTCACACTATGGTAGTGAACATCAATAGACTGCAGTTACACATTTGAATACGGATGAATTTTCCAAACATAATGTTGAGCAAAAAAAAAAACAAACAAATAAATCATAGAGTACATGTGATATAATTCCATAAATGTATACAGTTCAAAAACATGCTTTATTTGTCTGCTTGGGTTCCCATAACAAAGTATCACAAACTGGGTGGCTTAAACTGCAATTTATTTTCTCACAGTTCTGTGCCTTAACTTTTGTCATCTGTGCTTTGCTTTCTTCTAGAAGTGTTATAGTTTTAGTTTTTATGTTTAGGTTTATATTACATTTCTAGTTAATTTTTGTATATAGCATAAGGAAAGAGGGTTAATTTGTGTTACTGTTATAGCTGAAAAGATATGACAATATCTGTTGTTGAAAAAAGACTGTCCTTTCACCATTGATTGTCTTAGCAACTTTGTTGACAATCAGTTTTACATAAATGTTTGGATCTATTTATGGACTCAGTCTTTTTCCATTAGTGTATATGCTTGTCCTTATGCAGTCCCACACTGCTTTGATTACTGTAGCATTACAATAAAGCTTGAAATCTGGTAGTGTAATTCTTCAGTTTTGTTCTTCTTTTCCAAAATTGTTTAGACTCTTCTGTGCCTTTCTACATAAAGTTTAGAATTAGTTTGTCAATTTCTATGAAAAAAAGCCTGCTGAGGTTTTGATTGGAGTTGCATTGAACCTATAGCAATAGGTTTCACATCTTAACGATATTAAATCTTCCTCTCCATAAGTGATGACATATATTTCTGTTTATTATGTCTTATTTAACTTCTCTTAGCAGCGTTTTGTAGTGTTCATTATAAACATGTTACATGTATTTTGTTGAATTGTTTTTAAATATTTTATTTTTGGTGTAATTAAAAAATGTTTTTAATTTTAGGCTCTAATTTTTCATGGGTAGTACACTAAAATACAGTTGGGTTTTGTATATTGTTCTAATAAACACATGTACAAGTTCTAATAACTTTTTTGAGATACTTTAGAATTTTCTATATACATGATTGTGTAGTCTACAAGTAAAGACAGTTTGACTTTTTTTCTTATTTGTATCTCTCATTTATTTTTTATGTCTTGTTGCATTGGCTAGTAATACTGAACAGAGGCTGCCTTAACCAAAATAGTAGCCTCTGATCAGGCTGGTTGGTGGTCTTCCCAGTGACAGCCAGGCTGCCACTGCCGCCTTCTCTCTCTCTCCTTCTCCCCATCCCTCAAGTACTCTTTCATATTGCTTACCTTACTTATGTTAATAAGTTGCTTGTGTATTAGTTTTAATTTAGTCAAAACTTTCATAATTATCGTGACTAGGTTTCAGTATTCCCAGATCCCCTGTGACAAACATATACAGGACATATCTGGTAAACCGTTTCAATACATGGTTATTATGATCCATTACTTATTGATTCTTCCTAATTGCTCTTTCAGAGGATAATTTTCAATGTTTTAGAGCACTCTTATATTGTGATATACGGCATGAAGAATACATTCCATTTGGATTTTTTATTGTTCTAGGTGGTGAGACTAAGACCAAGATTGGAGAGGTGACTTCAGAGGAGGAAATTACAACAAAAATTGAACCATTGCCTGAAGAGTCTGGCAACCTCAGAGATGATGTTCTCCAGGATTCTGAATGCAGAGGATTCTGTGAATTTAGAGATAAATTAAATGAGAAGGATCAAAATCTCTTTAAAAGAAGACAGCATAACTGTGATGAATGTGGGCAAAGCTTTGCTTGGAGTACAGGCCTTATTAGGCATCGAAGAACCCATTGGGAGAAACCCTATGAATGTGATAAGTGTGGAAAGGCTTTTAGTGTGAGCTCAGCTCTGGTTCTGCATCAGAGAATTCATACTGGAGAGAAGCCCTATCCTTGTACTTGGTGCATTAAAAGTTTCAGTCGGAGCTCAGATCTTATTAAACATCAAAGAGTCCACACTGGTGAAAAACCTTATAAATGTGATGAATGTGGGAAAGCCTTCAGTCAGAGTTCTGATCTTATCATCCACCAGAGAATCCATACAGGAGAAAAACCCTATCAGTGCAGTCACTGTAGTAAAAGTTTTAGCCAGCGCTCAGATCTGGTTAAGCATCAGAGAATCCATACTGGAGAGAAGCCTTATACATGTAACCAGTGTAACAAACATTTTAGTCAGAGTTCTGATGTTATAAAACATCAAAGAATCCACACTGGGGAGAAACCATATAAATGTGATGTGTGTGGAAAAGCCTTCAGTCAGAGCTCAGATCTTATTCTGCATCAGAGAATTCACACTGGGGAGAAACCATATCCATGTAATCAGTGTAATAAAAGTTTCAGTCAGAACTCAGATCTTATTAAACATCGAAGGATCCACACTGGAGAGAAGCCCTATAAATGTAATGAATGTGGTAAAGCTTTTAATCAGAGCTCAGTCCTTATTCTGCATCAGAGAATTCACACTGGAGAGAAACCCTATCCATGTAATCAGTGTAGCAAAACCTTCAGTAGACTTTCAGATCTTATGAATCATCAGAGAATTCACACTGGAGAGAAACCTTACCCATGTAGCCAGTGCAGCAAAATGTTTAGTCGAAGATCAGACCTTGTTAAACATCATAGAATTCATACAGGGGAGAAGCCCTATGAATGTGATGAGTGTGGGAAAACCTTTAGTCAGAGCTCGAATCTTATTCTCCATCAGAGAATCCACACTGGAGAGAAACCCTATCCATGCAGTGATTGTACTAAAAGTTTTAGTCGTCGTTCAGACCTCGTTAAACATCAAAGAATACACACTGGAGAGAAGCCGTATGCATGTAACCAGTGCAATAAAAGTTTCAGTCAAAGCTCAGACCTCACTAAACATCAGAGAGTGCACTCTGGGGAAAAGCCCTATCATTGTGATCATTGTGAGAAAGCCTTCAGCCAGAGTTCTGACCTTATTCTTCATCAGAGAATTCACACTGGAGAAAAACCATACCCATGCACACAGTGCAGCAAAAGTTTCAGCCAGAACTCAGACCTTATCAAACACCAGAGAATCCACACTGGGGAAAAACCCTATCAATGTCCTGAGTGTGGAAAGGCTTTTAGTCAGTGCTCAGCTCTTATCCTACATCAGAGGATCCACACTGGAGAAAAACCATATTCATGTGATCAGTGTGGCAAAAGCTTTAGTCGGCGCTCTGATCTCATTAACCATCAAAGAATCCATGCTGGTGAAACGCCATATAAATGTGATGTATGTGGGAAAGCCTTCGGTACATGCTCTGAGCTTACTGAACACCAGGGAATCCACACTGGGGAGAGACCCCACACGGGGGTCCAGTGCCGCAGAAGTTTTAGCCAGCTCTCTGAGCTTATTAATCATGAGACAGTCCATTCTGAGGAAGACAGGCTAAGTATGATAAATGTGGGAAAACCTTTAGAGTATTCACAAACTTTACTTCATACCAGAGACACTATACCAGAAAAAAATCTTAGGAATGCTATTGATTATGAAAGAGGTTTTAATCAGTGCTCAACTCTTGTGCTACATTAAAAGGAAACACACTGGACAGAAAACACTAAGTTCTACAATGAAAGTTTAACTGAGAGTTCAGATATTACTAAACTTAAGAAAGATTCTGAGTTCCATGAGTAATTGAGAAAACCTTCAATATGAATAAATAAATATTACTGAATGTCAGCAACAATGGAAAGAAATTTCTGTGTTATAATGAAAAAACAAAACAAGCCTCTGGTCTTTTATTCAAATATCTACAAGGGGAGAGTTTTATCATTATAAGAAATGAATAACAATATTAATGCAGAACCTTATCAGATACTGTAAAGATCAGTGTGATGGGGTGTACAGTCAGCTCAGAAGGAAATGTATTAGTGTCATTATCTCAAACCTTTAGTGAGCCCTAATTATCTATTACATATTGGAGAAGCTACTTTAGAGAATGTGGGGAAAACTTAAATCCCCTCTATATCTTAATTGGCATTCACTCATAATCAGCATGCCACTTACCTCACAACAGAGAGTCCTACCTTATGCTCACATTACTTAATCTGTCATTAAATTGCCTGTGTGTGAACATGCTATGCTATTCTGGTATTAAACTTGTTAACTACATAATTCCAGTGCTCTATTTTCTCAAAAAAAATTTTTTTTCTTTGCCCTAGTTTTGGTTTTCCTAAAGAGTAGGAATTTTCAGGTTCCTGCAATAGGCACAGAGAATATGGACTTATTTTGCTTTCAGTAATGCAGCCCATAGACCAGTGGTTTGAAATCACTTCTTCCATATTACCATTTAATCACAGTTTCTTAAATAAGTGAGACAATTTTTTAAATTCCATATGTCAGAGTCTAGCACTATGTCATCTATAGATAAACAAAAATGAGAGCTGAAGTAGTGCCCACATGACTAATTTGTATACCATATTCTGTCTAAAAATAAAGACATTGATTTTTTTTCAAGTGGCAACATTTATCAGACTTTGGTTTGTTGATTTCTGATATACATAATGGTAATAGGCTACTATATGCAAAGTTTTCAACTGAAAAATAGAAACTTATTTAAAAATAAAAATTTCAAACTTTTTCTAGTACTAACCATTTAAGATTCCACTGCTATACACTGAATATTCCCTATAATAATCCAGTTACTATATCACCTTAACAGTTATTGTTATCTACAATGTGCAAGGCATTTTTTTTCTAGGTTTTGTGGTATACACAGAGAATATGCAAAGCATATGTGATAAAGTGATGTATAAAGAAAACACATGGCTCAGTACAATCATAGAGGTAGACAAGATGCTTATAAGAAGTAGGGTTCAAATCTGATTGGAAAGCTCCTGAGATTTGAGTTTTGAAGGATGGGATTAGAGGCAGGAAGGGAGTAGTCAACAAAGTCACGGAAGCAAGAAAGTGTAAGAAATGATGTGGAGTATGTGCTTAGTCATTAATTCATTCAATACACATTCAATGTCAGGCACTACTGAGTACTACTCAAGGGGAGAGGAAGGGTTCCTGCCCTCACACTCAAGTGTTTTTGCAAATAATGACTAAAACATGTACTTAAGAGAGTAAGAATAAGGTGGAAATCAAAATGAAGTATGAGAAAAGACTGTTAAGGAGTATGATGCTAAACAAGCAAGCACTTCAACTTTCTGGCATTTAGTATCATGTAAAATGGAAGAGTACTCGTTATGATAGGATTGAGCTTCATATTTCTGTATTTGTTCTCAAGGTAATGGAAAGCCATTGCGGTCTTTGAGCCAAGGAATGGCATGATCATCTTACTGGCTTCAGAAGAGTACAATTAAATGGGAAGGAGCAGAAAAAAACTTTTGGAAATCTGGAAATAAAAGCATGAGGGTCATAAGCAGAAGAGCTAAGAGGCATTGACAGGACAGTAAGTTGAGAAGGGAGTAGGAAAAGGTATAATTAGCATTTATTCTTTGGGGAATTTAAAAAGTGAAGAAATGGGATGATGAAATTTGTATCAAGTTTACCCTCTCTCCTGAGGATAAATTTTAAGAGCCAACTGCTTACTACACACTTATACCAACTGCTTACTACACACCCCCATGATATCTTCCTCCTGAATTCCCTATCCTGGCAAATTGCACTGCTAAGCACCTTGCTGTACGGCCATCCTGCACTCTCCACTTTCCCCAGTTTTCTAAATCCACTTGCTCACTAGGTCTTAGAAATGAATTACAAAGGTAACACTACATATATATAAATATGGTTTTTAAAAGTCTGACAATAACAAGTATTGAGAAGGAACATGGTAGATCAGTAATTTTATTACATCAGTAATTATATTACATATAAATGAACCTTAAGAAAAATTCTTGCATTTCTTATAATTTATAGGGTACTTGTTCGAGCAAGACCCACTGTAAGAGCAAGGATCCAGGGAATTCAAAATTAAAGTATGGGAAAAGATACTCCATTAAAACACAAACCAAAAGAAAGCTGTTAATCGCTGTACCAATATTAGACAAGAAGTAGACCTTAAAACCAAAGGCTTACTATAGATAAAAGGGGACATTTTTATTGATAAGTCAATTTACCAAGAAAATACAAATATTCCAAAGTATATACATCTAATAATTTTGCTTCAAAGTATATAAAGCTAAAATTGACAGCAAAACTATAATGACAAAGATGAATCTACAGTCCTAATGGAAGACTTTCCCACAGCTCTCTCAGTAAACAAGCAGAAAAAAAAAATGTTTAAGAATATAGTACATGTGGACATACAGGATATGTTAATAAAATGACCTACTTGACATATAGAAAACAGTGCAACCAACACTGGCAGAAAACTCCTTTTGGGTGTACAACGAACATTTACCATAGCTGACCATGTGCTGGTTTGTAAAGCAAGCCTCAGCAAATTTCATCAGACTGAAATAATTTAGTGTAGTGCTGTCCAATAGAACTTAATAGGTTCTTGTCAGTAGTGTTCAATACAGTAATCACATAGCTAATAGTCACTAGCCACATGTGGCTACTGAGCCCTTAAAATGTGGCTAATGTGACTGATGAACAACATTTTATTTAATTCTAATTAATTTAAATAGTCACATCTGGTTAGTGGCTACCACATTGGACAGGAAGACTTAGCATATGTTTTCAGACAACAATAAAATTAGATAGAAATCATTAACACATGCACACTAAAAAATAAATTCCCAAATGTTTAGAAATCAAGACAATTTAAATCACCTATAGGTAAAAGAAGCAAGCATTGTGGATATTTGGAAGGTATCTTTGGATAACAGTAAAAATTGTGGAAAAGAACTAAAGCCATGATTAAAGAGAAATTTATGGCATTCAGTGCCTATATTAGGAAAGAAAGGGCTACAACTCACTGATTTAAATATCCATTGCGAGAAGTTAGAAAAAGAATAGTAAGTAAAACTAAAGAAAGAATGTAGAGAGAGGTTCATACAGTGCTGTTCTGGGTTCCCATCGTAGCTTAAAGGGAAATTTTCACAATGTCCAGAATATTTGATGTTCTGCAAATGAAGGAAGAGGGTGTTCTCAAATTCCTTGTAGCAGGAACCCACTCAGGTGGTACCAACTTGACTTCTAAGCGGAACAGTACATCTACAAAAGGTGATGGCATCTTTAGAATAAATTTGGAGAGAACCTAGGAGTAGCCTCTGCTGGCAGCTCTGGCCATTGTTGCCATGGAAACCCAACTGATGTCAGGGTCATGACCTTCAAGAATACTGGCCAGTAAGTTGTGCGGAAGTTTGCTGCCGTCCTTGGACCCCTCACTATGGCTGGCCGCTTCACTCCCAGAGCCTTCACTAACCAGATCCAGGCAGCGTTCCAGGAACAAAGACTTCTGGTGGTTACTGCTGCCAGGGCTGACTACTGGCCTCTCACAGACGTGTCTGGTGTTGACTTGCCCACCACAGCCATGGTAGAGCAACCCATCTGCTGTACGCGGACATCGCCATCCCATAGGCAAGGGAGCTCACCCAATGGGTCTGATGTGGAAGATGCCGCCCAGGGAGGTCTGTGCATGCGTGGCACCAGGTCTTGGGTACAGCTAGAGGAGGTCTTCCCAGACCTCTGCTTCCACAGAGATTCTGAAGAGATTTGAGGGGCAGAGCAGACCGCTGATGAAAAGGCTGTGACCACAGAGGAATTTCAGAGTGAACGGACGGCTCTGGCTCCTGTATTTACTGCTCCTCAACCTGAGGTTGCAGACCTCTCTGAAGGCATGCAGGTGATCTCGGTGCCTTGTCAGCGGATCCCTCCTGAAGGGTGGTCTGCGGTTCCTACTGCTCAGGTCCCTGAATGGAGAGGAATGACTGACTCCTGAGTGGCTTTAAGCTGTTCTTCCACAGACCCTTAAACAGAAAATGGAAATATGGTCGACAGACAATACACGGTTTCTTTAAAAAAAAAAAAAATTGTAGACATGAATTAATGAAACAGAAAACAAATATTTTGGTTCTGCTTTTGAAAGAAATAAAATTGAGAATGCCCCAGCAAAACTGATCAAGAAAAAAAAAAGAGAGAGAAGTATCGTCTGTCAGTGTAAGGAGCACAAAAGTGGCCATCAATGCACATCTACAGCTGTTACAGAGAGAATATAAAGGATACATACAACTAATAATTTCATCAAAAATTTTGAAATGTTATCCCATATTAGTTCAAGAAGAAATATAAAATCTAAACAATTTGGAGTCTACTAAGGAAATTGTAATTTAAAATTTTTCTTATAAAGAATATTCCAGGTCAGATACCACAGTGAGGAATACTTCCAGATGTTAAAGGAAGAAGTAAACCAATCTTCCACAGTCTCTTCAAGGTAATAGTGATGGATCCGTAATCAAAGGAGTGAGACTGATACAAAGCGAAGGTCAAGCAAAGCTTTATTTCGTGCCAAGCATCAAAAATCAAACCGATCTTTCAGGGCCGCCTCTTACAGAGAGGGCGACCCCTCCCTGCCTTACAGACTACCTTTTAAAGAGCAAAGGCCATGTGGTTGAGCCTGGCCACACACAGGTGGCCAATGAAATTGTAACACACAGAGAAAGTTGCACAGTCATGCTAGGTCACACACGGGTGGCCAATTGAATTACAATTTACCCTATAGTAGCTATTTGAACTAGTCTATCTCCTTGGTCAGAATTGGCACCCAAAAGACGCCCAAAAGGCGGGGCCCACACTCCTTGGTAGCTAGGGAAACAGTGTGTGCGCTCCACGATTGGATGTCTCCACCTGGCCCGACCCGCCCTTATGTTTGGGCTCTGTTACCTGGGACTGGTCCACCATATTTTACTAGTTTCCCGGATTGCTTTTAAGTAAGTTCCCCCTGGGAGGGTGGGGCTGGGTCAGTTTAAGTTTTACTGCATAAACAACAAATCACTGTTTACCCGGATGGAATTGCTCTGGCTAAATAGGCCCTTACAATAGGAAAAGATGGTACATTACCCAGCTAATTTTATGGAAGCTGTAGATTATGCTCCTTACAGAGCAAGATTTCATTCCTGGAACAAGACCAGGAGGACCCCGGCTTTTTCTAGATTTTTGCACTCCCTTCAGGCCTTTGATCACGACAGCAGTCAGGGAGGTGCCGCTGAGCCTCCAGGGTATTTTAAAAGGAGTATTTTTTTTCAGACAGTTGGAATCCAGTTCTCTGACAGACCAAATCCATCTACAATATCATACAATGCATACTTATCACATAACACTTCTCTAGGCAAAGAGTTTGTTACTTGTTTATAAACGTGGTTTGAGTTAGATATTTTCACTGAATTTCATTTAACCTACTTATTCAATGATAGAGCATGGAGCCAGTGGAATTCTCAGACCATCAGTTGGTCCAGGGGGCCCCATACGAAGTTCCATAGGAAGGGGAATATTTTTTCCTTGTAAGCCATTTTTTTTAAAGATTTTATTTATCCACTTGAGTGATAGAGCTAGAGGGAACAAGCAGAGGAGAGAGAGAAGCAGGGTCTCCGCAGAGCTCAATCCAAGGACCCTGGGATCATAATTTGAGGCAAAGCAGACTACTAACCAACTGAGCCACCCAGGCGCCCTGCCTGTAAGCCATTCTTTAGGGAAAAGGGTACCCATGTAAATTACAGGTCAGCAAAGTACTAGGTACTGCCACCTGTTTTTGTAAATAATGTTTTAATGGAACCCAGCCATGCCCATTTGTTCATGTGTTATCTATGGCTGCTTTCTGCTACAATGGCACAGTTGCAAAGCTGAAAATATTTATCTGGCCATTTACAGAAGGGCCACATTTGCTGACTCCTGACCTAAATGAGAACTTTCCTTCTAAATTTTGTTGATTTTGATTTTTTTTGCTGATTATAAATGTACTGCTTACTGTAAAAAGCAAAAGATATGTAAAATATGTAAAAGAATAAAGATAAAAGTCAATGTCTCAAGAAGTCTATTTTGTGAACCTAGAAATTCAATGTGTGCCATTTTTAAAAAAGATTTTATTTATTTATTTGACAGAGATCACAAGTAGGCAAGAGAGGCAGGCAGGGAGAGAGAGGAGGAAGCAGGCTCTCCGCGGAGCAGAGAGCCCGATGTGGGGCTCGATCCCAGGACCCTGGGATCATGACCTGAGCCGAAAGCAGAGGCTTTAACCCACTGAGCCACCCAGACGCCCACAATGTGTGCCATTTTAATGTGAATTTTCTCCATCGTTAATAACATTTTACATGTCTGTAAGCACAGCTTTACAGCATCACGTTAAATTATGGCTATGGTGGTTATTTATAGTTGCTTTCTCAGTATTCCCCCCACCCAGGCCCCACCCCAAGCTTTCTCAATAATAGCACCCACCCTGATTTTCCTTTAGTAATTCACCCTTACTGGGCCATTATGTTTTCCTTAATTTTGACTTTTGACATAATTTCAAACTTATAGAAAATTGCAAGAATAGTACAAATAATTCCTATACACCCTTTGCCCAGATTCCCCTGGTGTTGGCATTTTGTTATAATTTCTTTATAATTCTCTACCTGTTTTAACCAGATATCTATCTCTCTATCTATTTATCTATCATATGTAGAGTTTTTTTCCAAATAGTTTAAGAGTAAGTGGCAGATGCAGTGCCTCTTTGACAATTAAATGGAGCAAAAAGGAAGAGGATTTTAAGCCAAAGTGACATGGTCTGCATTCTCTATGAGCTTCTCTATGAGCTGACTGCTGGGCTGTAAACTGAGTGAAGTAGGGCAAGCAGGGAAGCAGGGAGGCTATTGGCCAGAGCAACTGGAAGGACAAAACTGCCACTCTGTAAGATAAAGGAGACTATGAGAGGAACAGGTGTGGGAGAAATTAAAGGTTTGACGTTGGGGTATGTTAGGTTTAAGATGCCTAATTAGTCATTGTTCCAAACACTTTACAAGCTGCTTCCTATTTGCAGAGTGGGTGCTCTGCTTGGATACCCATAACCCTCTAAGACCACTGCCTGCACCATCCACCCCTGCGATTGCAGGGCCACAGAACTGCAGGTCCAGGGAGCTACTGACTTGCACTTGACCTCTGGCCTGCGGCTCCTCTTGTGTGAGGCTGAATGGTACCACCTGGAAGTGTGGAGGAATTCTCATTCCTGGTAGAAACAGACCCGAGGGCAGGAGAGTCTGCAGAAATGTCTTCTCCCTCCTCCTCTGCCACCATGGTGAGCTCCCCACCGTGCTGGTGCTCAGAATGCACAGTGAGACTAAGCAAACAGCTGTTGGGAAGCTGTGAGATGCCCCAGCAACACCCACTTATATGTGCTTTCCTTCCTTCACCTCCCGTTTACCCTCCTCAACCTTTTCTGGGATTGCATCACCCCAAAAAAGTCTTAGCAATAAGATTTTGTTTTTGTCATTTTTGGTTTTGTTTTTGTTTTTATCTTGGGCCCTCTTTCCTTAGGAGCTCAGACTAAAGCAGGCATCAGAGTGGCTATTGCTGGGATATATGAGCCTGTGGTTCAGAGAAGAGGTCTAGGCCGAGATACAGACTTTGCAGTCATAGGTAAAATTTAAGGAGATAAGACCAGATGAGATCACCCAGGAAGAGAATATAGTTAGAAAAGGAAAGAGACTTGAACCCTGAGCCCTCAGGCACCACAGAATATAGAAGTCCAGAGCGATGAAGAAAGAGCTGCATTGAGACTGAGGAGAAATGCCCCATGAGGTTAGAGAAAAACCAAACATGTTGTTCTTGAAGCCAAATGTAAATATGTCAATTGTGCAAAATACTGTTGATGGTGTAACCAATAGATGTCTAGTAAGTGAGTATTGGAATCAGCAATATTGAGGCAAGCAAACTTTACTACAACTCTTTATGTGGATAAGAATTTGTATAACATACAGTAATGTCACATCTCTCATTCCTGACATAATATTTATTTTCTCTTTCTTTTCCCACATTCCCCCCTCCCACTCCCCAACAATCTGGTTAGAAGTTTATTAATTTAAGATTTTATTTATTTATTTGACAGATAGAGATCACAAGTAGGCAGAGAGAGAGAGAGGAGGAAGCAGGCTCCTTGCCGAGCAGAGAGCCCAATGCGAGGCTCGATCCCAGGACCCCGAGGTCACAACCTGAGCTGAAGGCAGAGGCTTTAACCCACTGAGCCACCCAGGTGCCCCAGAAGTTTATTAATTTTATTAATTTTTTTAATAAGTTAACTTTTGGTTTGAAAAGAATATAGAAATTTTTTCTAGCTTCTGTGTTATTTTGTTGATTTCCAATCTAATCTTTGCCATTTCCTTTCTTCTCTGTACTTTGGGTTTAATTTATTCTTATTTTGGTTTCTTAGGATGGAAGGTGAGGTAACTGAATTAAGACTTTTTCTTTTTTTAGATAGAGCGAGCAAGTGCACAGGAGTGGGGGCAGGGGGCAGAGGAAGAGAGAATCCCAAGCAGGCTCCACACCAAGCACAGAAGCTGCTGCAGGACTGGATTCAGGACCCTGAGATCATGACCTGAGCTGAAATCCAGTCTGGCACTTAACCAACTGAGCCACCCAGGTGCCCCACAACTTTTCTTTTCTGTTTTATTGCTATAAATTTCCCCATAAGTACTGCATTCCATAGATTATTTTTTCAAATATTTCTCTATACTTCTCTCGCCTTTGAGGACTCAGACTATGATTACACATATCAGGCACTTGACGTACCACAGCAAGTTGATGCTCTATGCGTTTTTTCCTCAATATTTTCCTCTATTTTTCATTTTGGAGAGTTTCTATTGGTATGTCATATAATTTTTTTTCTTCCTCTCTTCTATAATGCATTAACTACAATTAATCCCATCTGTTTGTTGGTTTTCTTTTTTGTTTGTTTGTTTTTTTAATCTCAGACATTGTAGTTTTTTGTCTTTAGAAGTTTAGTTTGGTTGCTTTTTTATACCCTTCATGTCTCTACCAAACATGTTCAGTGTTTCCACTAGCTTCTTGATCATATGGAATGTAGTTATAATTGTCTTAATGTGCTAGTCTATTAATTCTTTGTCATTTCTGGGGCAATTGAGTGATTTTTCTTATTATGGGTTGTATTTTCCTGGTTCATTGCTTGATTTATAATTTCTGATTGGATGCCAGACATTATGCATTGTGCCTTAGCAGGTGCTGGATATATATTTATATATATATATATATATATATATACATATATATATATATATTTTTTTTTTCATTCTTGAGTTTTGTCCTGGGATGTATTTAAATTATTTGAATACAGTTTTATCCTCTCAGGTCTTACTCTGAAGTGTCTTTTAGGGAATATGAGTCTAGGGTTCAGTTTTTCTCCGCTAAGGAGGCAGGACCCTTCCTATTGTTCAAATCCAGAGTTTCTCACTGTCAGCAAGATTGGTATTTAGGGCTGGATAATTTGTTATGCATTGTAGGATATTTAGCAGCATCTCTGGCCTCTACCCACAGGACGCCAGTAGAACTCATCTTGTCTGGTTGTAACAATCAAAAAACATCTCCAGATGTTGCCAAATGTCGGGGAGAGAGGGCGGTAGTGGCAGGCAAAACTGCACTTGAGAACCAATATTCAGACGTCCTATGAATTAGGAGATTTTCTAACAGGTACACTTGGTGAGCTCCAGTGATTTTTCTCTCTCATCCTTATGGATGTTTTTTTCCCACCTCAGGTAGTTTCCCTATACAAATGTGCTCATCAGTACTCAACTGGAGGCGGGGCGGGGGGGGTCTGCAGATCTCCAGTGTTCCCTGTCTAGTTCTTTCCTATCTGGTACATTGCCTGGCAAAAGCCACCACTGTGGCCTCCCAGGATCCCTTGCTCATCTTCTCAACTTAGGGAGTGTGCCAGGCCCCGCTTGAGTTCTCCTTTCCTGTGCTGAGGCCTAGAAATTCTCTCCTGGTAGTAAACTGAGACAACCCAAGGTTGCTTCACTTGTTTCCCATCTCTCAGGGATTCCATCTCTCTGATCCTTTATGGTATATATTTTACATTTGTTCAGGCAAGTTAGATCTGGTCATCTTGGCCCAATGGATTTTGTGTGTTCATGATTTAAAAACAAAACAAATTTGCATCATAAAAAATCCAGGGGACGCCTGGGTGGCTCAGTTGGTTAAGCAGCTGCCTTCGGCTCAGGTCATGATCCCAGCGTCCTGGGATGGAGCCCCACATCGGGGTCCTTGCTCGGCAGGGAGCCTGCTTCTCCCTCTGCCTCTGCCTGCCACTCTGTCTGCCTGTGCTCGCTCTCTCTCTCTCTGACAAATAAATAAATAAAATCTTTAAAAAAAAATCCAGGAGAGGAAAATTGATAATGCAAGATGGAGAATGTTGGAAACATCCCTTTGAATATGTATGAGAGGACAGCTTAAAGCCAGTGGAGGATTCAGGCAGCACAGATGATCCAAAGAGGAAAGAAGGCATTAACAAACCAAGATATGGGCATCTTACTCTTTCCTTTTTCCCCGTTGTAAATATCAGCGTAATAGGTACAGATGGGGATAGGTATAGAGAGAACATTTATATATGTATATAGAGAAACTTAAAATGTTAATGGGATGTTACTAAGATTGTAGACTCATGGGTCACTTTTTGGGTGATTTTCACTTCTAAATTCTATTATTATATGCAAAGAAGCATTTAAGAATTTACATATGGAGCTGGACACTTCGTTCTATTCTTAGCACCCAGTTTTGCTACTTCTTTGCCCAAAAATGGGTTCCCATCTCAAAGTAAGTCATAGCCCTACCAATGACTAACCAGGTCTTCCATGATCTGGTCCCCTTTCCCTCATTTATTCACAGGCTAACCCATTATTTTACCTCATGTTTATTCTTCAGTGACTCTGCCTCCTTGCTGTTTCCTCAACAAATCAGGCTTTGCTCCCACATCAAGCTCTTTGCACTTGCTGTTCCCACGCATGGAACGTCCTTCCTTCAGTCTCATGGCTTTTTTTTTTTTTTAATTTAAAGGTTTTTATTTATTTGACACACAGAGAGAGATCACAAGTAGGCAGAGAGGCAGGCAGAGAAAGAGGGGGAAGCAGGCTCCCTGCTGAGCAGAGCCCTATGTGGGGCTCGATCTCAGGACCCCAGGATCATGACCTGAGCCGAAGGCAGAGGCTTTAACCCACTGAGCCACCCAGGCGCCCCATGGCTTGCTTTCTTATACTTATTCCCATCTTTCCTCAAATTTCCTTTTCCCCAATATTTTCTCCTCATCACTCATTCACATGACATATGAATGTGCATTTCCTTATTCTACTGCTGTGTGTAGTTTCCACACAAAGAAGCAATAGACGTACTCGCAAGTTTTGGATGTTAGCAAATCCTCAGGTCTGATAATAAAATTAGGGCCCCAGAGAATTGTATTTGGGGAGGGGAGGGCAAAATGATGGCCATGGGGAGGGGCTTCAAGGGTCACATACAGGGGGTATTTGAGGGGAATATTCAAAGAGCAGTGGTTGGAGGTGGGTACAGCATAGACTTGGCAGCATAATCCCCAGTCCCGAGCCCTAGATTAATGAATCTATATGAAGGATGGAAGAGAAATGCCAGACACAATTGTGCAAAAAGCTTCTCATCCACACATTGCCAACGCCAATGTTTTGTTATTGTTGGAATGTAAAATGTTATGTGTGTGGTGCAGACAGGGTGGAGTAACAAATGGCAGAAGCTGACAGAGGCCAAGTCATGGAAGGCCATGCTAATTTTATTAACCTATATAGTGCATAAAGTGTTAATTCTAGAGTTTAGAATTACAAAGCTTTTCTACAATTCAATAAGAAAATACAAAGAACCTATATTAATCAGGACAGAAACCCAATTCAGTTATTTTAAACAAGAAAGGGACTTTATTGGCTCACAAAACTTTAAAGTTCGGAGGTAGGGCAGGCTTTAGGCACAGCTGGATCTAGGGCCTCCAGAAAAATGACATCAGAACTGAGTTCTCATTTCTTTCTGCTAGCTTCTGAGTTTCTCCTCAGACTCTCCACATGGTGTAAATTCAGGCTTACACAGTCCTTAGTTCATAGAATCTCTGTAGAGCCTTCTTTCCAATAGTTCCAGCAGAAGTTCTGTTGAGAGCTCTCTTTAGCCTGGCTTGAGTTACATGCCCATTCTTTTAATCACTGTGGCTAAGAAGCTGCAGGACTCAGGAAGGCCAAACCGGGTCACCTACTCATCTAAGCCACAGGGAATGGGTTCCCCACAATAAATAAGGATTCTGTTACCACAATGGGGAAAGAGATGCTGAACAACAACAAAACCCCCAAAACACCCAACAACATAGATCCACACATAACCCAACAGAAAAGCTATTATAGGTAAAGGACATGAACAAACAATCCATGATAAAAGTGGCCAATAAACATATGAAAATAACCTCAACCTCACCATTAATCAGGGAAATACAAGATGATTTTTTTTTCTTTTTTGCCCATCAGATAACAATTACCAAGCGTAGGTAAGGTTTTGTGGGGAAATGAGCACTTTCCATACATAGGGTGAAAATAGAAAGTTATAAAGACCTTTGGGAAGGCTAAGATGGGTCTATCAGAAAGCATATCCTTGGACCCAACTATCCACCTCATACAACTCCATCCTAAAGAAATTCACACATGTGCACAGAAATATATGAAAAAGATGTTTACTTTGGCAGTGTAAATAGCAAGAGAAAAAGGGAATAGTTGAATAATGGGATTTTCATAGTATTGCATCCTAATCAACCATTAAAGAAATTTAAAGACCTCAGATTTTTGAGACTAAAGGAAAAACCAAAAAAAGGTGAACAATACATATCTATCATTTTATGTAAAAATAGCATTTATTAAGTGTTATGTATATTCATATGGAAATGTATGGAAAGGCAGCTAGATGGATTTATGTCAAATTGTGGATGGTGGAATGTGACTGGAAGTTCTGGAGAAAAGGGCCTCTCTGCTCTTATACTTGTGTATTAGGTTTAGTGTAATGAGATGGTAGTCATTTATACTTTCATAATTAAAAAAAGAAAAATTGAAAATTGCAAACAGCTCTCAACAGGAAATGCAAATGGCCAATATACATAAAAAGATGTTCCTTATTAATAAAAAGACAAATCTCACCTACCACAGTGCTAAAAACATTCAGGATTCAGGGTTGGTGGGAGTGAGGGCAAACAGGCACTCTACTGATGGGAGTTGCAAATTGGTACCATCTTTTTGGTACAAGTTCTCAACACGTTAAATGTGCACATTCTCTGACCTGATAAATCTATTTCTTGCTATTTATCCTACAGAAATAATATCCACACAGGCAGCAAAATAGATGGATAAGGATGGTACCTATCCCTTTATAATAAAAAATTGGAAAGAACTTCTTTTCCATCAATAAGGGCTTAAATAAATTACAGTATATTCATGCAATGGAGCAGTGTGCAGCCATAAAGAACAAGGTCTACATCGAGGTGAGAGGGAGGGGAGGCAAGTTTCAGTGCAGTACATGGAAAACGGGGATATGTACCTACCTCATATGGTTGCTGTGAGAACTAAGAGCTAATCCATGGTAAAGCGCTTCCAACAGAGCCCGTGCGCAGCAACCTCAGTGTCAACTATTAACACATTTTGCTTAAATATGTATATTCCTAAGTCTGGAAGAACAGCAAACCAAGTAAGTATTACTTCTGAGGAAGAGTGTGAAGAGGAATATCCTTTTTCCATTTAACATTTCTGTGCTGACATTTAGCAATCAAGGTTGAACAGCCATCACTCACTACACCGTGGAGAGATATCCCTGTTAAGTTCACAGTACTAGACTTGAGTTTTAGCTCTAACTGGCCACATGCAAGTCACACAATCTCCGAATCTTTCTTTCCTTGTCTACCAATCTAAGTGAGACAGGTACAGTGACTGATCCATCCGATGCCTGGTGTGCAGATTATCTCAATACATACAACCCTCCCTTCAATGTACTAAATGTGATACGCACATTGCTAAATCAAATTTTGGGGGTTTAACCTCCAAGAAAACCAGAAGAAACCTTAGCAGTAATGAGCAGATGCTCAGTAGCTACTGGGCAGTTATCAGCGGTCTGCGTGCCATTAACAATGACTGCTCTTTTACTAACCAAACAGATGGCACTGCTTGGCAACAGAGAGCTCACCACTTCATCAGAGGCTGGGCAGCCCCCAGAATTGCTAACTATGACTACTGCGGGGTATAAATTAATGTGTGGATGAAATAATAAATCACTGAAGAGTTACTTTACATCAATTTGTCTAGGGGCTTTAGCCTAATGGAAGATGGTGAGTACACAGACCACCATTTCTTTTCCCATATACCCTAATCCAGTCTTTTTGGGTCCAGCCCAGTTTCCCCACAGAGCCTTGCCTTAGCCTCAGAATCCCTTCTAAACAACACACAGGTATCAGAGCTGACAAGATAAACTCGCATTTGCCAAGTCTAACAGCACTTTTTCTAAGCTCTGACATTATACCAAACATCTTTGGCATTTGTGACAAATGTACCACAGGGAAGCTTCTTTGTATACAGGAAAGATGTAAGATCTAAAAAAAGGGTGAAATTCTAGCTACTGAGAGGTTGCTCCCTTCTTACCTACTCTGATACAAGAATTCTGTCATTTCAGCAGAAGTAGTAAAAATATGCCACCTCAAAACCTACTTGGAAAGAAGCCAGTTATAAATAAATAAATCAACTCAAGATCGTTTTATCTTAGAGCGGAGGAGTTTATAGCTTTATTGGACATTGACTTGTTTCCTCTCAGCCACAAAGAGAAAAAGACCCAAACAAAAGTCCCTACATTTTCTTGTATAACTTAAAATACATTATATCATTACTACATATTTATACTTCAATAAATCTTAATCTATAAAGCACATTTCTTATAATTAATTGTTATCAGGAAATCTATAAACAAGCTCCATTCTGCCTCACTTTTCCACCAGCTGGCCTTGCATTTATTACTATGCTTTTTAACAGGCTCATGCAAATCTCACCTTCCGTTTTCAAATTTGATCCAAGCACCAGATGTAACCAAAATCTCTGGAACTATGAAATCTTTTTATTCACATGGGTCATTTTCCACACAATTAATGCCCACTATAAAAAAGTCTTTCCTCATATTCTCTATTTTAACTTCCAGAGTTTTCCACTAAACAGTAAAACCACAGTACTTGGGATTCTCAGCCAAGGAGTATATAATCCTACTACTACAATGTATTACTTTTTATACATTTTTTTAAAATGTGTTTAAGACTTAAAATTAAAAAAAAAATAGTTCAATCAATTCTGATAGTTAATAAACTAGTTGTTAATAACCTATTATTTTTAAATAGAACAATCCATTCAACTTAACATGTAAGTACAACCTCAATGCTATTAGAGATTGATTAGTTTTTTTAAAAGACCCACAAACCTCCAAACTGTATTAAGAGTATCTTGGACTCACCTCTGAAGATTGCTGGAGAGCTGGCTAGCTCTATGAGCGGAGTCTTCTTTTCCCCCAAATACAACACCCTGGTAAGAGAACTATGGCTCTGCAAATCTCAGAGATGACCTCGCCCAGGACTGCTCAGACAGAGGGAAGCAGCTAACCCACATGTAACAGCTTTAGACCAAATCCCCAATGATTTACAGTGGAAGAAATATCTACCTACCTATGGTAGAGTTACAGTACCTAGCACAGTGCCTTGTCGGTAGAAAATGTTTAATAATAAATGCATGGCTGTTTTGTTAGCCTGGTGTGCAACCCTTTTGTACCAAAAGAATAAAACAGCAAACCTGATACTTGTTGCCCACCTGTCATGGATTTTTATGCCCTTAACAAAAAAAAGGCAAAATAATAAATTAGATCTTCAAGTCTTTTTTGTTTTCTAAAAGCCCAGACAGACCATTACCCTCCTGTTTACATTTGCCCTTCAACACTGCCGTTCACTACAAATTCTTCCCTAGTGTTAGAATGTCTACTCTCTTAGTTTTACAAGTGTTTACTGTTCACTGTCCACTTTCTACTGGTAACACAGGAGACCATTATTCTCATTAGTGGGATGCCATCAAATTAGACAGGATAAGTGGTGTTTGAGTTTCCCTGCAGGCAGATAATTACATTGAGATAAATTCTTGATATACTTCAATTCTTGGATCAAAGTATTTGTCTTGCCCAATCTAGGTGTCCCATTCACTTTTTGATGTTTTATCACCATCACTTCTTATCTGAGTTTTAAGGCTCATTTTACTTTGAGGCTTTTGGTCATCCTTTATCTTCTATTTTCTGAAATGCATATTCAAATTAGGTAAAAGGAAGCAGAAGGGTAAATCTTTTAAAAATGGTTTTGGTTTTCAGATTTTATAATTCCTATGTTGCCTTTTAATGTAGGAGGGAATGTATCCTTGCAAAGAACATTTTAATGATCAACAAAGAAATAATGTCTGTCTAAAAAGGAAACTTTAAAGGGACAAAGAATCAGGTAGTTCATTATTTGGAAAAATAATAATATAAATATCACATGGAAGATTTAGGCATTAACACCTGAATTAAGTTGAAAATTTCAGTTTCTAGGCAGGTATGACATCGTTTCTTTCAAGATAAAATAATGGTGGGTGAAGATTTTCTACATTTCCCAGTGGATTTTCTAACCGTCTATATAGGGAAATAAAACTATTATTTATCATTTCATGTTTTTAATTTTGTCTTCATTTCTGAAGAAAAAGACCTGAGTGCTGATTTTTTTTTTGTAATTTCTTATACTTTCACAACATTCAGAAGTTTTTCTGCATTGTGTCTTCGCTGATGTCTAAAAAGATTTGAGCTTTGACTATAAGATTTCCCACACTGAACGCATTCATAAGGTTTCTCCCCAGTATGGATTCTCTGATGATTAATGAGCCCAGAATTCTGGCTAAAGGCTTTTCCACATTCAAGACATTTGTAAGGTTTTTCTCCAGTATGGACTCTCTGATGCTGCACAAGGATAGAACTTCTGCTGAATGCTTTCCCACATTCAACACATCCATAGGGTTTCTCCCCACTGTGGATTCTTTGATGAAGAATGAGGGCTGAACCCTGACTGAAGTGTTTTCCACATTCATCACATATATGCTGTTTCTTTCGAGAGGGATTTCTCTTTCTTTCAAATCTGCCCTTGGGGAAACAGGCTTCTCCATACTTAAAAATTTGAGGAACACCTATATTGAGAGTGCCAGGAACTTCATGAGATTCTGCTGCTGAAGGAATCTCCTGCTTTGGAGCTAACGCCCCATTTTCAGTCCTACCATCATCATCTGAAATAAAGAAAAAATGTTATTATCACTCGTTTTCTATTCTGGAAGGAGAGAGACCTAAAGAAAAATTTAGTAAAACTGAACTAAAAGTAAATAGCCTGAATATATCTACAAAAAGAGTACTCTGAAAACTGGTGGTAAGGTGGCCTACTCCAAAAAAAAAAAAAAAAAAAAAAAAAAGGAAATGACCGATTATGAGGCTAAGGGAGGTAATAGCATGCTAACATAATGAGGAATTAAAAGGTTATTACCTGAATAAAAGTGGTAACATAAGCATGTGGGCTATACAATACTAGTCAGAAAACAACGGGCAGAATAATGGCAAATTCTAAGACTGTCAGACAAAGTGATGCAAGCTAGGTCTGGTTGAAATGTCGTAAGAAATATAAAATTGGCCATCAGGAAGTCATTACAATATTCTTTTGTTCTAAGGAAGGGAGAAATTACATCAGATTATTATGGTGTAAATAACAAGCAATCTGTCAGAAAAATGACTATTTCTGAAATGAGCAAGACCAGGCAGATTACAGCCAACACTACACTAAAAGCAGAACCCAGATGTCCTAATAAGAAACTGAAGAAAAACTGGGGGTATTCTCTGTTAACTCAGGACATAACACATATATTTAACAGGTTCTTGCAAAGTGAGTTTTCCTGTAAATGAAGGTGGCCCTACTTGGTATCTGCCATGGTACTTAGAGGAGTTATTATTCTAAGGCTCAGTTAAATGAGTCCAGTGAAATAAAAACCTGAATTAATTACCAATATGGTACTATTAAACTCCTGCAAGAAGCAATATGAGCAAGTTCCTGAAACTTCAAGCCTTGAAGAGTGCAGTTAGAGGGTGAGCAGCAGCAATCAGAAAAGTGGTAAACAGTGAGCAAGTCTATCACGATTATGAAAGGGATAAAGTCAAGAGAGAAGACTAACAACAAGAGACTGAAGGGTGCAGTGGATCAGGGAGGCATGGAGACATGAACAACAGATAAACAAGTGTTAAAGTTATGTGGGACAAATGGCACAGAAAAAAGAAGTTCCCCAGTGTGGCAGAGACCAGACCCCTGAAATGAGGCCATTTACAAATACGGGAAAACTATTCTAAAATTCAGGCAGGGGAGAAATTTTCTACCCAAGAAAATATCACCTCCAATGACCAAGGATAGTGGTTCTCGAACTTCATTCCAGAGAAGACTGTTTCACGAAACATGTAAAACTACAGGCTCTCAGCAGACATCAGTCTCACCCCGCCAGTTCTGGTTTCCTAGCACTGTCCTCTCAAATGGGAAGAAAATGTGATGAGACCCCATCTGTGGCACATATCAGCATTATTTATAACTACCTCACTGAAAGATTCCCAAAGCAGTCTCAAATAAATATGAACACAAACCCAGCAGGCTTAGGAATATACTGGGTTGTATCAAAGTACACTAAGTCTATGGTGTCGATTGCCAATGTACTGGGAAAGACTAGTTTAAATGACTTATTATAATCACGAGTTTTTTATTTTTCTGTACTTAAAGCATATTTTAGCTACAGAGCCTGTTTTTGCATAAATACCTGGAAAATGTTAAGAGTTTTATCCAAGTATCATTTCTACAAAAGATACTTCTTAGGAAAAAAAAGGCTCTAAGTAGGATGTTGAAGAAAAAACAAAAATAATCAAAAATTTAGAAAGACTTCAGTGGTCAGCAACAAAAAGAATGGATTTGAAGAGGGTTCAGGTAAGCCTATTATGCCAAGAGGATTAGGCAAGAGACTGAAAGGATATGAAACGTATGACAGAGAATATTGCATACAAAATAAGGGACTTAGAGGTGCCTGGGTGCCTCAGTTGGTTAAGTGGTAAGTGTCTGCCTTCGGCTGAGATCGTGATCCCAGGGTCCTGGGATGAAGCCCTGCGTCTGGCTCCCGGCTCAGTGGGGAGCCTGCTTCTCCCTCTCCTCTCCGCTCTTTGTCATCTCTGTCACACTCTCTCTCTCTCCAAAAAATAAATAAAATCTTAATAAGTAAGTAAATAAATAAATAAATAAGGGACCTAATCTACAAGTGGGTGCTGGCTCAACATAAGGCAAATGTCAGCCTCAAATGGGCAGGTCTTCAAGAGGTAAAGGGAAGAAAAGGCTGATGATGTTAATGCCTAAGAATAAAAAAACTGCAGTCTGCAAACCATTGTAAGAATCAAGATCCTATAGTGTGTCTATGTCTACAAAACCAGGTTAAGGTGATTATTCCCTATCCCTAGTGGGAACAAGCAAGGAGTTCTGGACAAAAAGCCCACACTCCCCTTATCCCTCTAGCCCACTTGGAGTTTTGGTCCTCACCACAGTGCCTTAGGGAATGGAGCTCCCAGGATGCCCACTTGAGCTGGTTCTCCACAGCATCAAGCTCAGAATTTGGTAATCCCTGAGCTTCTTCTTGAGAAACTATTTCCTCTACCAGAACCTCCCGTTTTCGTCGACGGAGAGAAACCTGGAAAAAATGAAGTTTGGCTCAGGTGAGAAGAAATCTTACAAGATTCAGAACTAAAAACACGCAAGAGAAACCATAACTTTGACACACATACTGCAGGGGCCTGTATGACAAAGCATGGTTAGAGGGGAACAGTGGGGGGGTGGGCTGGGTGGGGATAAACATTATTTTTAATTTGAGCAGAATTAACTAAGGAGCTTTGCCTACTGCTATGCCAGTGCTTCTGACCCAGGAGAGTGACATGAGCAGACTCACCGGCTGCCCTGGGTCATCAAGCTCACTCTCTAAATCCTCCAGCACTGTCACGGCCTCCTCTCCATTCTCTGGATGATGCTCTCGAACCCAGGTCTGCAGTTCCTTGGGTAGGATGGCAACAAACTGCTCCAGCACTACCAGCTCCAAAATTTGTTCTTTCGTGTGTGTCTCTGGCCTGAGCCATAGACGGCAAAGTTCTCGAAGCTGGCTCACAGCTTCACGGGGCCCAGGGGAATCCTGGTATCCAAACTGCCTGAATCGCTGTCGGAAAACCTCTGGATCAGGAAGATGGTTCCAGGGGATGCTCGATCCCTCTTCACCATCAGGATCCTCCTCCAACTTCACTCTCAGAATTTTTTCCTCTTCATCTGGAGTTGGGATTATAAGTATTGAATCTTCTTCCACGGACTGTGCAGACATCCTGATTTATAATACTTAAAGAAAAGTCAATCAAGGCAGGATACAGGCCTCAGGGAAATACCCTGTTTTCTTCACAGGCACTCCTGAGGGACAAGAAATTAAAACAAACAAACATAAATAACCAAATATCCTAAGAATCTGAACATATACTGACAAGGAAGTAAAAGATAACTTTTTTTTTTACCGGATTAAAAATTCCAATCAATAACCTACAGAAGCTGGCAAACTACAGCTCACAGCCAAATCTGGCTTGCTACCGATTTTCGTACAACGCGTACTAAGAGTTTTCATTATTACATGGTTGCAAAAAACCATAAGAATACTTCATGACATGTGAAAGTGATAAGAAATTTAAATGTTTGAGTCCATAAATAATTTTATTTGTCCACAGTTCATGCTACAATAGCAGAGTTGAGTAGTTTCAACAGACACAACAGTCTGTAAAACTTAATATTTACCATCCGGCCCTTTAGAAAGAAATTAGCCAACATGTGATCTGCTAAGCAACAAACCTTATTTCAATAATCAAAAGAGTCCAAGTAGGAACCTGTCCAACTCAGTGTTTTTAAAATGCATTTGACCCTGGAACACATTACTTGCAACTCAAGACTTGTGGTCCCTGACCCATGCAGGTCAATTCAAAGCAGGGACTGCTTTTTCTGTTATCTGTTTAAAAATTATTTAACAAAATGTTTTTAGGAGTTATGTTTTTTAGGAGTTAAGAAAGATCTTTTAAATGTTCAAGAACTCCCTGGGCTTAAAATATGTGTGAAAAAAGATCCACTTGCTCAGTAACAGATTAATACTGAAAAGAAACCTAACCACTAGGTGCCATGAAATGCAAATACTATTCAGTCACCCACGATTCCGTAACTACATTTAAATCTATAATGATCCGCACCGATCACCGCAAATTCAATGAAGAGAAGGGACTAGGGTAACACCGTAATTTCTTGCATCAGCCGGCCCAGATTCATCATCTCACACTGGATGACTCACAGTTTTCCCAGCTTCTACCTTCAGGGAAACCTTGTGCTGCGATTTCTGATCCTTTCCTTGTATTTGCACAGTCATGCCCATGCCATCGTTTACAACACATACTAGGAATGAGCCAAGCAGCTACTCCGTGTATCTATTTAGGGCCCAGAATCTGAAAACCAAAGATTCACAAAACTTCCTGTAACCCTAACAAGGCTAGTTATCAGAATAAACCTCATCAGAGAAGTAATGCAGACAGGTTTAATTACTCTGGAGTGTGGCGGCCTTTTAAATAGGGTTTAGCCAACAGATTCGTCGGTTCCTATTCCGGGACCCTACCTTATCAAAGACTCAATCATTCCATTGGAAAGAAATGTCTCTCCCTTTTATGTTCTCTTACGGCAGCCTGCTCCTGGCCGGTCAAGGAGGCACGAGGAGGAAAGGCCCGCTGTCGCTACAGTGTTTGGAAGGGGAGCCGCGTCCCAGGTGATCTCGCATCACTTCCGCGGAGTTCCACTGCAAACCCCGCCTCCGCCCCGGCGTCCACCAGCCCCTCTTCCCCTTATTCCCGCCGGCGGATTTCAGATAACCAAAAGCCACACTGCCCCAACAGCGTCGGGGCGAGGCACTTCCGTCCGCGTCCGGCGGAACTACAAGCCCCGGCAGCCCCCGCGCAAGGCCCGCCCTCTCCCACCTCCGCCCAAAACGAGTCCCAGAACCCTCCGCGAGACGCCAGGCCTCGAAATAGAACAAAACCGGCCGATGGGGGAGGGGGAGAACCGAGGGTCGCGAAGGGCAGAGGAGATGGGGGATTCTCCGATGGTGCTGAAAGTCCAATCTGGCTTTCCTTCTACACCTACCCGCCCCCCAACTACTGGACCCGGCGACCGCGGCCTGTCTTCCGCGCTTCCAGGGAAGCCGAGGAAGGTCCCTGACAAGCTTCTTCGCTGACTCCTGCCAAGAGGTCCGCAGCCTCTTAGCCCAGCATCCCCCTCACCCCCTTCCCCCCATTCTCGCGCAAACCTCCAACTCGATCCGCAGCGGCTTCGCAGTCCAAAGCAGACGCAGAAACGCCGCTCACAAGCCGTTTCCCAGAAGCCCCCGGCGCGGACTGCTTCCGGTCTGCGGGTCCCAGGAGGCGGGGAGAGGCGAAGCCCCGCGTTGCCATGGAGATGCGCTCCGGGCGGGGGAGGGGCGGCACGACGACAATGACCTCTTTGAGGCTGCGCTTGGCGTCGCGCCTCTCTCCTCGGATAGCCGGGAGTTGTGGGTTCCGCTTCACAGAAAGAGAAAAGAAAGAGAGAATTCTGCCATTAAGATCGTCTTTACGGTTTCATAAGCCGTCTCACAGGCGGTATTATACGAAGCTCACAGTAACCCTCTGAAAGAAGTAATAAAAGCGAGTATTTATGAGTGCTTACTCCATTGTACCAGCTACCTATATTGTCGTTTTCACAGCAGGTCTGTGATGGCAAGAACTTTTATTGTCCCCATTTCACAGCCGAGATAGATAACTGAGGCACAAGTAAGTAACTTGCCTAGAGTTCATAACTAGTAAGGGGGAGACAAAATTTGAAACCAAAGCATGACTCTAATCTTTGGCTCCCACACATGGTACGCAGCTTTATTTTGACCAAATTATCTGTCAGGCAAGCAAGATGAGACTCTTAAGAGCTTTAGCAGTGATCTCAGTGAATTCGCAGAGTGCAGGTCATCTTCTGACTTCAGACTTGACATTTTTACATCACAAAACAGCTGCTGCCGGTTTCATTTGAAAAGTAAGCCAGCCCACTTGATTCCCCTATTTAAAGGCCTTCAAAGGATCCCTACTGCCTTAAGTGTGATATAAAAACTCCTTACACTGCCCTACGAGGGCCCCTGTGGTCTGCTCCCTGCCTCCCGACTCTGACTTCAGCTCTGAGACTCGTTGGGGACCTGGATTCTTAGCCTCACTGGAAGTCTCCCCACCCTTCCTACCAGAGTAGAGTGATCTCATTTATTCATTTCCCCGTTCTTTACTTTTTTTTTCTTTCTTTTTTGTATGTAAGTCCCCATAAGGTCAAGGACCTTGTTTGTTTTGTACACCACAGTATCCCCACCGAGTTCTAGGATGCTAACTGCCTGGTACATAGAGAACTCAATAAATATTTGTTAAATAAATGAATTGTGGCTTGCCACACCGCCCCTTTGGCTAGGTCACATGTCAGGCATCAGAAACCTCACAAAAGAGCCCTGTTGTTTAAGGTCTCTGTTAGAAGTGCAGTTCCAGCCTTCCAGAAACACTTCAAGATGGTCAGGCTTCAGCTTTCTGCTTCATTCAGGGCTTCATAAAGTGCCCTCAGCCTCTGCTGGATTCATGAATGAGAGCTAGTAAGCAAGCTGCTGATGGTATAGCACTAATTTACTACCTGACAGGAACTTTGTCTCCCCAGAACTCCTGCTAACTGGTGCCTCTTCTCTATTTCCTCATTTAGGAGGCCACAAAATCCTGCCACTTCACTCTCCTACTTGGCTACTGCCACCAAGCTGCTTGGCTGCTCTTCCCAGCTTTTCACTCTTTAGTGACCCTAAAGGCTAGCTCAAGGCATTTTTGTTTTATTTCGTTTTGCTTTAAGAGTTTTTACATCTAATTAAAGTTAGAAAAGAAAAAAAGATAAATAGTACCAAACAGAAATACTTGGGGTCATTGAAAGTGTTGCAAAATTTTATAAAACTCTTTGCCTGGGATTCATTTTGTTATTCATAATTCTAAGAGAGTAAATGGAAAGAGAGTAAATGGAAGAGAGTAAATAGAAACCATAATGAGGTTTCCTTCTTTAATGTATTCTTTTGAGGGCAGGGACCCACAACACCGACTTTGAAACACCATCCTTCTGAGCCCCATTATGTGGGCTCTTTCCTGAACGGTGGCCCCTGTTGCCATCTTAAAGATACAGTCAAGGTAGCGCATCATGTTCCTCTGAGCAGCCTGAGTAAGGAATAGCTCCACACCAGCTGCACATACCTACATAGGTCACTGCAGCTGATTTGAGTCTTGGCAGAACAACCTTGTGATCCTCCCAGAAGATGAGAGCACGAGAGGCTTCTGAGGAGCTGCAATAAGGCTGTTTGCCACTCACATCCCTGTCTTCCAAGGAGGTTGTCCTGCGACAGTTCTTCATTGCTTGGCGGTTTGTGATGAGGGTGTCAGCCTCACCTGCCTGGCCTACAGCTGCTGACTATTAAAAGGCTCAGATACAGCGTGGCATTAGCCCCTTAGCAACAAGGCATTCCACATCTCAAGTTGAAGTCATCTGACTCCTTCTGTTTTGGTGTTATCCTTTTGATGTGAGACGATCCTTCATGGGGAACTGGCACCTTTTGGCTACTCTTGGCTTCACTATCTACGTAAGTACTGATCTGTCTCAATTTTAAAAAGCCTCATTGTTTCTTTACCAGCTAAATCTTTCGACCTTGCTTTGAAAGCATCTCACTCATTAACTAATATTAAAAAACAAAAACCAGGTAGGTACTACCTGGATTCCAGAAACCTAGACGTGACTACAGTGAAGTCATGATTCCTTCTTTTAATATTACTGTCTTGCTTAGGAGATGAACAAAAACCCAAGTATTTATAAGGCAGTAGAGAAGTACTCCAGTAAAAGAAGAACAGAACACACGCAGGGGAGGGACACCTGCATGAGGAAGTGTGCTGAAGGGGAAGAGAGGCACCCAAAGATAGAGGAAGCAAAGTAGAAAAAAATTTCACAGTGAAAGGAAAGCACAGCCCTCAGACCTGTGAAATCTTAACCAGATTTCATTCAAGAATAATCACAATCTTTTCTAGGCTTTTCTATAACAATTACTTTGAAGTTCTCAGTCCTCCCCCCCCTTCAGAAGTTTTTCCCTCTGGGTATTTAAAGTACATTGGTTAAATATTCTGTTTCAGCCAATAAGTGCACTGTACCAGGAGTCTTGATTGCAAGTAGCTAAATGTGGTAGGCATTGTTAACTCCCTACATAAAACACTCTCTAGGCGCCCGGGTGGCTCAGTCAGCTAAGCGTCAACCCTTGATTTCAGCTCAGGTCATGATCTCAGGTCCTGGGATGGAGCTCTTCTCTGGCTGCCAGCTCAGCAGGAAGTCTGCTTGTCTCCCTTCTCCTCTACACCTCCCCTCTGCTTGCAGGTGTGCATGCTCATTCATTCTCTCTCAAATAAATCAATCTTAAAAAAAAAAAGTACTCCTCATTACTTCTAATATAGTCCCGATTTTTTGATTGGGGTGGTGGGGCAACACTGTGCCCAGCCGTAGAGAGTAAGCTGTGATTGAACTAAGCCCTCCATGACCATTCTGTTTCTCTTTGCCATAATACTCACTTTGCCTCTCTGGCAGCTAGGAATGGGCATGTGATTCAGTTCTGGTCAATGAGATGTAAGAGGAAGTAGTTTGTGTCCCTCAAGAAATTTCTCTAATTCATGTAAGTTGTCAAATTTATTGGCATAAAGTTGTTCATACTAGTTCCTTAAAATCCTTATAATGTCTATTGTATCAGTAGTGATGTCCCCTCTTTCATTCCTAAAATTGGTAGTTTTTGGTTAGTTTTTCTTTATCAGTTTGCTACTAATTCATCAATTTTACTATTTTTTTGAAGAATCAACCTTTTTTGGCTTTATTTGCTCAATTATTTGTTTTTTTCATGGAGTTCTACTTCTTTTAAAACAATATACAGTAAAATTGGTTCTTGTTTTGGCATATAAGCTTTATGAATTTTAATACATGATTTGTGAAACTACCACCAAAATCATGCAGAATAGTTCCATCATTCCATAAAACTTCCTCAGGGTATACTCACAACTTCTCTACATCCCTAACCCATAGCAACAACTAATTTATTACCCATCAAAATAGTTTTGGCTTTTCCAGAGTATTATATAAATGGAATCATAAAGTATGTAAACTTGTACATATCTTTCATTCAGCATAATGCCTTTGAGACTCATCCATGTTATTGCATGTCTCCATAGTTCATTTCATTTTTTTAAAAAGATTTTATTTATTTATTTGACAGAGATCACAAGTAGGCAGAGAGGCAGGTGGTGGAGGGGGGAAGCAGGCTCCCTGCTGAGCAGAGAGCCAGATGCGGGGCTCTATCCCAAGACTCTGGGATCATGACTGGAGCCGAAGGCAGATGATTTAACCCACTGAGCCATCCAGCGCTCCAGTTCATTTCATTTTATGCTTGAGTAGTATTTTACTGCAGCTCTCATAGTTTGTTTATCCATTCAACCGTTGAAGGACTTTTCTGGATTTGGGCAATTATGAATAGAACTACTATAAATATTCATGGGCAGGCCTTGGGTGAACATAAGTTTTGATCTCTCTAGAGTAAATATCTGAAAGAGGGATTGCTGAGTATAGTATTATACTTCTTACTATACTGCTGAATATAGTATTATGGGCTGAATGTTTGTGCCCACACCCCAAATTGATATGTCGAAACCATAATTCCCAATGTGTAGGTATTTGAAGATGGACCCTTTGGGAGGTAATTGGGTTTAGATGAGGTCATGGAGGTGGGGACTAGTGCACTTATAAGAAGAGATGGAGAGAGCTTTGCTTCCTTTCTCCTCACCACGTAAGGACACAGTGAGAAGGTAGTCATCTGCAGGCTGGGAAGAGAGCTCTCACCAGAGAACCAAATCAGCTGGCCTCTTGATCTTAGACTTCCCAACCTCCAGAACTTTGTGAAATAAATTCCTGTTACTTAAGCCACGCAGTCTGTGGTATTTTGTTACAGCAGTTGGAGCTGACTGATACATATGACTATTTTTTTTTAGTTTAAATAAGTTGAAATATTCAGCCAGAATCAACAATACATGGCACATAAAATATGAATTTGGAAAGTTAGCATTAAAAATTACATATATAAGAAATTATATAATATGTATAATATATTTTTTATATATGGCTTTTTCCCCCTCTCTAGAAAATCTGCCTAGAGAATAATGTTGGTGAACAATATGTAAAATGTGCACCTGGAAATATGTTGATAGCTATGTTTAAGCATTGTAATGAAGTCCACAGTTAAAGGAGAGTCTAGGTTTCTCCCTCTCTCTTTCACACACACACACACACACACACACACACTATATGCTTGCTTTTATAGGAAACTGCCGAAGTGTTTTCCAGAATGGCTGTCCCATTTTACATTATCATCAGCAACGTATGAGTGTTCCAGATGCTCCACAATCACCAGCACTTGCTGTTATCTTTTGTTGTTGTTGTTTAGCCATTCTAATATGTGTATGGCCATATCTCATCATGGCTTTCATTTGCATTTCCTTAAAGATTAATAATGTTGAACAACTTCTCATTTGCTTATTTGCCATCCATAAACACTCTTCTGTGAAGTGCCTGTTCAAGTATCTACATCCCCCATGCCAGCTCACTAAAAAGTTTTTTTGCTGCTAAATTTTTGAAGTACTATGTCTATTCTAGATACAAGTCTCTTATGTTGTCATTTGCAATTACTTCTCCCAGTCTGTAGCTTGAATTTTATTCCCAATAGTGTGTTTCACAGAGAGAAATGTTTAATTTGGTGAACTCCAATTCATCCATTTTTAAATTTTATAAGTAGTGCTTTTGGTGTCATAGCTAAGAATACATAACACCAGGACATGAAGATTATCTCATGTTTTCTTCTAAAAATTTTATATTTTTATATTTAATATTAGATATATGACTTATTTTGCATTAACTTTAGTAAAATGTGTGAATTATAAGTTGAGGATTCGTGTGAGGGGGAAGGTTTGCATACAGATGTCCAGTTCTATTTGATAAGAAGTTTCTTTTGTTTCCATTAAATTACCTTTTTATCTTTTTTTAAAAAGATTTTATTTATTTATTTTTTTATTTTTATTTTTTTTTTTAAAGATTTTATTTATTTATTTGAGAGAGAGGCAGTGAGAGAGAGCATGAGCGAGGAGAAGGTCAGAGGGAGAAGCAGACTCCCCATGGAGCTGGGGGCCCGATGCGGGACTTGATCCCGGGACTCCAGGATCATGACCTGAGCCGAAGGCAGTCGTCCAACCAACTGAGCCACCCAGGTGTCCCAATATTTTATTTATTTATTTGAGAGAGAAAGTGAATGAGAAAGAGAGAGAGCATGAGCAGAAGCAGAGAGAGAGCACGAGCAAAACCAGAGGGAAAAGCAGACTTCCCACTGATGCAGGGCTAGGTCCCAGGACTCAGTCCTGTGACTCCAGGATCATGACCTGAGTCAAGGGCAGATGCTTAACTGACTGAGCCACCCAGGCTCCCTGTCTTTTCATCTTTATGAAAAATCAACTAACCATATTTCTGTGGGTCTATTTCCAAACTCTCTAGCCTATTATTCTGATCTATGTGTCTATATATGTGATCTATGTGTATCTAGCCTATTATTCTGATCTATGTGATAATACCATAGTCTTGATTACTATAGATTTATAACAGTTAAAAATCTGGTAGCGTGAATCATCCATCTTTGTTTTTCTTCTTCAAAATTATTTCAGATATTTAATTCATTTAGTGCTGCATGCAACTCTTAGAATTAGTTGCCTATATCTACAAAAATATTGTACTAGAATTTCTATCAGAATTGCATTAAATCTATCAGAATTGCATTAAATCTATTGATCAATTTACGGACAATTGGCATGTTAATTATATTGAGTCTATCAATCCATTAATACACTGTATCTTGCCATTCATTATGATCTTTGATTTTTTTTTTTAATTTTTTTAAAAAATTTATTCATTTGTCAGAGAGAGAGGGAGAGAGAGAGAGAGAGAGGGAGCACAGGCAGACAGAATGGCAGGCAGAGGCAGAGGGAGAAGCAGGCTCCCTGCCGAGCAAGGAGCCCGACGTGGGACTCGATCCCAGGACGCCGGGATCATGACCTGAGCCGAAGGCAGCCACTTAACCGACTGAGCCACGCAGGCGTCCCATGATCTTTGATTTTTAAGACTTAAAAAATTTTTATTTTTAGGGGCACCTGAGTGGCTCAGTCGTTAGGCATCTACCTTCAGCTCAGATCATGATCCTAGTGTCCAAGGATTGAGCCCCACATCAGGCTCCCTGCTCGGCGGGAAGCCTGCTTCTCCATTTCCCACTCCCCTGTTTCTGTTCCCTCTCTTGCTGTGTCTCTCTCTGTCAAATAAACAAATAAAAAATAAAATCTTTTAAAAAAAATTTATTTTTAATTGAAGTATAGTCGACATACAATATTTTATCAGTTTCAGGTGTATAACATTGTGATTCAACAATTACATACATTATGAAATGCTCACTTTGATAAGTGTAGTTACCATCTGGTGTCATACAAAGTTATTATCATATATTTCCAATGCTTGATTTTCTTTGATTTTATTCATTAGCACTTTGTAGAATTCAATGTGTAAGTTCTGTCCATGTTTTGTTCAATTTATTCCTGAGTGTAACTGGTTTTTGGAGCTATTTAAACTGATATATTAAAATATCTAGTTGTAGGGAGGCCTGGGTGGCTTGGTGGGTTAAGACCCCTGCCTTTGGCTTGGGTCATGATCCCAGGGTCCTGGGATCGAGCCCTGCATCGGGCTGTCTGCTCAGTGGGGAGCCTGCTTCCCCTTCTCTTTTTGCCTGCCTCTCTGCCTACTTGTGATCTCTGTCAAATAAATAAATAAAATCTTTTAAAAAAGATCTAGTTGTACATTGTCAATATTTAAAATATACAACTTATCCTTGAACACGTGTTTGAATTGTGTGAATCTGCTTATATATGTGTATATATATGTATGTATATATATATGTGTATATATGTATAAATACAGTGCTGTACTGCAAATGTATTTTTTCTCTTCCTTATGATTTTCTTAATACTTTTTTTCTCTAGCTTACTTTATTATAATACAGTATAGAATACATATACAAAATATGTGTTAATTGACTATAATATAGGTAACACTTCTGGTCAAATGTAGGCTATTAATAGTTAAGTTTGGGGGGAGTCAAAAATTATACATGGATTTTTGACTTGCAAAAAGTTTGGTGCCCCTAATCCCACATTGTTCAAGGGTCAACTACAATTGGTTTTTGTGTATTGACTTTTATCCTACAACCTTGATAAATTCCTGTATTAATCAGTGTTCTCCAGAGAAATAGAAACAAAGGATATATAACATATATATAAAGAGATTTCTTAGAGGAATTGGCTCATGCAATTATGAAGGTTGAAAAGTCCCATAGTCTGCTGTCTGCAAACTGGAGAACCAGGAAAGCTGATGATATAATTCAGTCTGGTTGCTGTTCTAGAGACAGGGGAAGAAGGATATTTCAGCTAAAGCAAAGAGAGCAAAATTGTCTGCCCTTTGCCTTTTAGTTTGGTTCAGCCTCTCAAGGGACTAGGTGATACCCACTCCTATTGTTGAGGATGAACTTCCTTCTTCCGTCTACTGATTTAAATGCTAATCTCTTCCGGAGATATCTTTACAGACATACCCAGAAATAATGGTTTATCAGTTATCTGGGCATCCCTTAACCCAGTCAAGTTGACACATAAATTAACCATCACAACTCCATTAAAGGATTTTTCTAGATCCAGTGGAATTTTCTATGTGGATAATCATGTTATCTACAAAAAGGGAAAGTTTATTTCTTTCCAATTTTAGTATATGTGCTGCCGAAGTGAGCACAGGGAAAGTTCATTTCTTAATTTCCAAACTATATTACTTTACTTTTTCTTGATTTATTGCACTGGCTGGGAGTTCCAATACAATGTTGAGTAGGAATGGAAAGAATGGACATAATTTCTTTGTTCCCAGTCATCGGGGGGAAGGGATTCAGTTTTTCATAACTGAGTATGATATTGACTCTAGGATTTTTGTTTTGTTTTGTATAAGACTTTATTTTTTTAGAGCAATTTTAGGTTTACAACGTTGAGAGGGAGGTAGTGAGATTACCCATATGCCTTCAGCCCCCACACATGCATAGCCTTCCCCATTATCAGTATCACTTACCAGAATGGTAAATAATTTTACCAAGGATGAACCTATATTAACACATCATAATCAACCCAAATCCATTCACGTTTAGTATTATACATTCTATTATGTCCATTATTATGGATATAACACATCCATTATTATATCAAAGAGAGGTTTTTTAAAAAAAGATTTTATTTATTTCAGAAAGGAAGAGCACAGAGGGAGAATGAGAGGGAGAAGCAAACTCCCTGCTGAGCAGAGAGCCGATTGTGGGACTCAATACCAGAACCCCGAGATCATGACCTGAACGGAAGGCAGACGCTTAACTCACTGAGCCACTCAGGCACCCTCATATGGAGTATTTTAAATGCTCTAAAAAAAACCACCTCTGTGCAGTATGAAGTATTTACAGATTGACTTCTTTCACTTAGTACCATGCACGTACGGTTTCTCCATATCTCTTCATGGCTTAATAGCTCATTTCTCTTTAGCACTGAATAATACGCCGTTTTCTGTATGTACCACAGTTTATGCATCCTCTTACCTCCTGAAGGACATTTCGGTTGCTTGCAAGTTTTGGCAGTTATGAATAAAGCTGCTATAAACATCTGTGTACAAGTTTTTGTGTGATTGTACATTTTCAACTCCTTTGGGTAAATACGAAGGAGCATGATTGCCGAATCATAAGGTGAGAGTATGTTTGGTTTTGTAAGAAACTGCCAAAAGGTCTCCCAAAGTGTCCGTGCCATTTTGCATTCCCACCGGCAATGAATGAGTTCCTGTTGTTCTGTATCTTCGCCAGCATTTGGTGTTCTTGGTGTTTCACATTTTGGCCCTTCTAATGGTATGTGGTGAACTCTTGTTTTGTTTTGTTTTTTATATTTTATTTATTTATTTGACAGAGAGACCACAAGTAGGCAGAGAGGCGGGCAGAGAGAGGGGGAAAGCAGGCTCCCCACCGAGCAGGGAGCCCGATGCGGGGCTCGATCCCAGGACCCCGAGACCACGACCTGAGCCGAAGGCAGACGCCTAACCCACTGAGCCACCCAGGTGCCCCTCTTGGTTTTTAACAGATGTACTTTATCAGTCTTGGGAAGTTTCCCTCTATTTGTAAAATAAATGGATGATTAATTTTGCCAAGTATTTTTTTGCATCAATTTATATGACCATGTGGTTTTTCCTTTTGAAACTGCTACTGGACCAACCTTATAGTCATGGGATAAACCCCACTTGGTTCAGGGCTTTGTTCTTTTTAACATTGCTGAATTCAATTTGGTAATATTTTTTGAGGACTTCTGTGCCTATGTTTATTAAGAATTTTGTTTTTCAATCTGTTATTCCCAGTGTTGTTTAAATTGGGTAATTTCCATTGATCTGTATAAGTGACGATTTCATCTGTCATTTGTTTTCTTCCACTGAGCTTGTCCAGTGACTATTTTACTTTGGTTGTTGTATTTTTCAGCTCTAAAATTTCCATTTGTGCCTTCTTTTTTATCTTTGATTTCTTTCCTGATGTTTCCTTTTTCCATTCATTCACCCTTATTTCTTAGGCTTGGTTGTAATACCTGATTTAAAATCTTTTTCTGACCATTCTAATGTGTGTCATTTAGTCAGTGGCATAATTTGATTTTCTTTTTCCTTGCAAATTGAGATGTTCCTGGTTCTTCCTATGCCTAATAATTTTGCATTGTATCCTGCATGTTTTGATAGTATGTTATCAGATTCTGGATATCATTTTAAATCCTAAGCGGGAAGTTGAGTTGTTTGTTTTAGTAGGCAGTTGCCCCAGGTAGGGTCCGGGCACAAGTTCTGTGTGGGCTGTGGTTCCAAAGTCAGTTCAGTTTTCAAACATTTCCAGCCCTTTATGCATGCCACCTGGTGGCCAGTCTGGATCTGAGGAAGTCGTCTACTCTGGAGCTCAGTGCTCAGTGCCTGTGCTCTGCAATTCAAGGTCACAAGCACGCATGTGCACTTTAGTGGTGAGCAGAGGTGTTCAGACATTACTTTTAAGATTACACCTCATCTCTCTGTTCTTCGCAATAAACTCAACATTTTCTGGCTCCCCAAGGCCTCTGTTAGTAGTCTTCCAAGCTAGAAAGATCAGGTTATCGTTTCATTGCTCTGCTGTTGTCTTCTCTCAACAATGTCTGCATCCTGGTCAGTCAGTGATAGGACACAGAATAAAAGCCATAGGGATTGGCACCATGCTCTTGGAATAATAGCTCCTCTGATCAGAGTTAAAGGTTCCCCTCCCTCTGAGTTTAAGGTGACTTCCCTAGGACCCCTTGCCATTGCTGTGTTGCTGCTGCCATGGTCATAGTATTGCCTGCAGGCTGCGGTAGGAGAGAAGTCAAATGAAGAAAAAAAGATATGGGGTTGGGGTGCCGGGGTGGCTCAGTTAAGCATCACACTTTTGATTTCAGCTAAGGGGGTGATCTCAGGGTTGTGAGATCGGGCCCTGTGTCAGACTCCATGCTGGGCATGGAATCTGCTTAAGATTCTGTAGTTCTCTCTCCTTCTGCCCCTCTCCCAACTCACTCTCTCTCTAAAAAAGAAAACAAAAGAAAAAAGGATAGGGACTTCCCCCATTCTTTCTGACCCTTAGGAGCCTTTTTCCTACCACTTAGGCCAGACACAGAACATTTCTACATTTCTCTTGGAGTTCTTCCTGTTTTCTCTCTGTGTGCACTTCTGGGTTTCAGACTAGGAAGTGGAGTCTAGGCTAGGAGATAAGGGAGAAAAAGAGGGTAAATTCAATGTAGTTCAGTAGACCTTCAGATCCTAGTTGTCTTCCCCAGTCTGCTGGCTATTCTTTTCTTTGAAGGCCCCTCAGGGAGCTGCTTCACTCACTCTGCCCAGCATTCTGTGGGAATCTGTCTGTGGAGACAGAATGGAATGAGCTTACTCTACCTTCCTGGGAACCAGAACTTCTGTTCTTATTTTTATCATTGTGTCCCTTCTTCTTACTTTGGTTCTAAATTCTCTTTAACTTTTTTCCCTTAGATTCTTAAGGTGGATAATTAGATCACTGATTTTAAACCTTTCTTATTTTTTAATGTAAGTATTTCAAGGAACGGGATGTTAGGACTTGGGTCCCTATTCTTTTTTTTTTTAATTCTTTATTTATTTGACAGACAGAGATCACAAGTAGGCAGAGAGGCAGGCAGAGAGAGAGGAGGAAACAGGCTCCCTGCTGAGCAGAGAGCCCAATGCGGGGCTCAATCCCAGGACCCTGACTGAGATCATGATCTGAGCCGAAGACAGAGACTTTAACCCACTTAGCCATCCAGGCGCCCCAGAGTCCCTCTTCTCTGTAGATTTCTTAGCTCCTTCCTCCGTGTGTCAGCTTCGTCTGCCAGCTGTCACAGCATTGCCTCATCATAGCCAGTCACAGCAACATCTGGACATAGAAAGGTATCATCTCTTCTGCATCTCCTTTTTTAGAGAAAGCAAGTTATTCCCAGAAACCATAAAACAGTTTTCCCCTCACGTTTCATTGACCTACATTGGGTGATATGCCCATTCCTTTTCTTTTTTTTTTTTCCCAAGATTTTATTTGTTAGAGAGAAAGTTTGAGTGGGAGGGAGGGGCAGAAGGAGAACCAGACTTGCCACTCAGCAGGAAGGGCCACGTGGAGCTCTGATCCTAGGACCCTGTGATCATGACCTAAGCCGAAGGCAGACGCTGAGCCCTCTGAGCCAGGCGTCCGGATATGCCCATTACTAAATCAAAATTACTTGCAGGTGGAAGGGCATTTAATTACCATAACTGGCTTTGAGTAATAATTTGGAGTTGAATGAATATTGAGAGGGCAAACTGTAAAGCCACTTAGGTGACAAGGCTGCTGATGAGCAGTGAATACAAGCAAAGTCTAATGGATTAATCCAGTTCTTTTTTTTTAATTAAGATTTTATTTATTTATTTATTTGACAGAAAGAGATCACAAGTAGGCAGAGTGACAGGCAGAGAGAAGGGGGAAGCAGGCTCCCTGCCGAGCAGAGAGCCCAATGCAGGGCTAGATCCCAGGACCCTGAAATCATGACCTGAGCCGAAGGCAGAGGCTTAACCCGCGGAGCCACCCAGACAACCAAGGATTAATCTAGTTCTGATGCAGCCCCACTGACCTGTCCAAATGGTGATATTCTACCTAGCATCCTGACAACTCCTGCAATATACTGGAGCCAGCCAAGCTGTGTAGGAAAAGATAGCAGCTGTTTACCCAGCTGATCATTAGCTCGGACACTAGAGTTGCACACGTTATATAAGCTGCCAACCCTGTCATTCTGGCCTCTGAATAAAAATAATCCTCTGAATAAAAATAAGCCAAAGACAAGCTATTTATTCTGAGCTAAATTCAAATTCAAGTAAGATTAAGAGACCCAAATAATAAGATACATCCATTAGGCAAAATTTCAGGAATCAATAAACCAACTTAGCATATAGTTTTATACAAGGAAATATCTTTTTGGGAAAAAAAAAAAAGTAGGCTCCATGCCCAGTGTGGAGACCAACACGGGGCTTGAATTCACCACCCTGAGATCAAGACCTGAGCTGAGATCAGTAGTCAGTCGCTTAACCAACTGAGCCACCCAGGTGCCCCACAAGGAAATACTTTGTATTCAAGATGGAAAGTACAACTAATTTTAATATTATTTACTAACTGTCCAGGATTTGTTACAGATATAGTCCACCCCCATCTTCCTCTAGGGCTGCTGGTATAGTCTCTTCATTGGCTGCCCTCAGTGTTAGTGGCAAAGACAACATTATTTGGGCTCGCATTCAGTCAGTGCTTTCACCAAACACTTGTCTGGATTTTGTCTTCCAGATCCTCTGCCTTTCAACAACATTCATTCCGTAGGGTTTTGCTTCTACTTTTGCTAGAATATAAATTTTATTAGGGCAGGGATTATATAAAGTAATTTCCTTTTTGTTTCTTTCAATGCTTTTGTTTTTAATTGTGGCAACATTTACATAAAATTTACCATTTTAACCAATTTTTTAAAAGATTTATTTATTTAGAGAGAGCAGGAGTGAGGGGGAGGGGTAGAGAGAGAGACAGGGAGCATCTAAAGCAGACCCAATGTTGAAAGCAAGAGCCCAACTCAGGGCTTGATCTCACGACCCCAAGATCATGACCCAGGCCGAAATCAGGAGTCCGATGCTTAACTGACTGAGCCACTCAGGTGTCCCATACCACTTTACCCATTTTTAAATGTATAAGTCAGTAGTATTAAATACATTCATAATGTTGTGCAGTCATCACACTACCCATTTCCAGAAGCGTTTTATCACCTCAAATAGGAACTCTGTACTCATTAAATAACTCTTCATTCCACTTCCCCCAGCCCCGGTAACCACGAGTCTATTTTGTCCCTATAATTTGCCATTTTAGGTACCTTATATAAATGGAATCATAGAATATTTTTCTTTTTGTGTTTGCCTTATTTTACTTAGCATGTTTTCAAGTTTCATCCATGCTGTAGCATTATCATAATTTCATTGTTTTTAAGGCCGAATAACATTCATTGTACATATATATCACACTTTGCTTCTCCATTGATCTATTAATGAACACTTGGCTATTTCCACCTTTTGTCCATTGTGAATAATACTGCTATGAACAGGGGTGTACAAGTATCTATCTGAGTCCCTGCTTTAATTCTTTTGGATAATATGTCTAGGAGTGGAATTGCTGGATCATTTGGTAATTCTATGTTCAGCTTTTTGAGGAGCCATCAAACTGGTTTCCGCTGTGCCATTTTACATTCTCATCAGCAATGCACAAGTGTTTTGATTTCTCTACATCGTTACCAATATTTGTTATGTTTTGTATCTTTTTAAAAGGCTTTATTTATTATTTATTTGAGAGAGCATGAGCAAGGAGAAAGGCAGATAAAGAGGGAGAAGTAGCCTTCTGAGGAGAAGGGAGCCCCATGTGAGGCTCAATCCCAGGACCCTGGGATCATGACCTAACTAAAGGCAGACACTTAACCCACTGAGCCACCAAGGTATCCCTTATTTTTTCTATTTTTTTAAAAATTTTATTTATTTATTTAACAGGCAGTGATCACAAGTAGGCAGAGAGGCAGGCAGAGAGAGAGGGTGGAAGCAGGCTCCTTGCCGAGCAGAGAGCCCGATGTGGGGCTCAATTCCAGGACCCTGGGATCATAACCTGAGCTGAAGGCAGAGGCTTTACCCACTGAGCCACCCAGGCACCCCTTATTTTTTCTATTTTTAATCAAAGCCACTCTAATGGGTATATCTCATTGTGGTTTTAATTTGTACTTCCCTAATGATAAGTGGTATTAAATATCTTTTCCTGTGCTTATTGGTCATTTGTATGTCTTCTTTGGAGAAATATCTATTCATGTCCTTTGCCCATTTTTGAAGTAAATTGTTTGTTTTTGCTCTTGTTGAGCTGTAGGAATTCTTTATATATTCTGGATATTGATCCCTTATCAGATATACAATTTGCAAATATTTTCATTCCACAAGTATTTAAAAAAATATTTTATTTATTGAGAGAGAGAGAGAGAGAGAGAGAGAGAGCGTGCGCACAGATGGGGAGGAGGGGTAAAGGGAGAGGGAAAAGCAGACTCCCTACCGAGTGGTGAGCTTGACGTGGTGCTCGATCCCAGGACCGTGGGATCATGAATTGAGCTGAAGGTAGAAGCTTAGCTGACTGAGCCACCCAGGCATCTCTCAATCCACAAGTATCTAAGTGCCTGTTATGGGTCAGGTACTGTGCCAAATGCTTCAGAAACACCAGTGAATGGGTCAGTTCATGTTTTCAAGAAACATAAAATAGCACCAACACAGAAGCAGATATGAGTGCCCATTTGGCGGGGTAAAAAGTTATCAAAATTCTTCTCAAATATACAAAGGAAAATGAAGCTAATTTCTTATAACTGATATTTTTGCAGCTTTTTAAAAAAAGATTATTTATTATATTTATTTGACAGACAGTGATCACAAGTAGGGAGAGAGGAGGCAGAGAGAGGAGGAAGCAGGCTCCCTGCCAAGCAGAGAGCCCGATGCGGGGCTCAATCCCAGGACCCCGGGATCATGACCTGAGCCGAAGGCAGACACTTAACGACTGAGCCACCCAGGCGCCCCTTTTTGCAGCTTTAATTCCCACCCCATTGGGTGGGTGGGTGGTAGTGAAAGAATTATTCAGTCCATTTTAAGTTCAACTCCCTAACATGGCTTTTACTTCCTCTGCTCTTTTCTGCCACCTGGATATCTGGGGAGGGGGTTTACATTTGCCTAGGTGAGGCCGTGCTGTGGATTGGGTCTCAGATGGGCTTGCTGTCCTTCTTTTCTGGTCTCTATCCTTTCCAGGTAGACTGCTGTGGTGCTTTTTCACCTAACCTACAGCAACCAGTGATTTGTTCTTTTGGCTAGGCTGGAGGCCAGTATCTTTCCCTTCATTTGTCATTTCTACATTGGTTTTAGCCACCCTCTAAAGTATGGGTGAGACTCCCAGCTGGGTCCTGCAGCTGTTAGCTGTAAGATCCACAAAGTTCCTTTGTGCAATGGTCCCAGCTCTCCAGCTGGTGCAATCAGCTCTTTTCCAGGGCTCCCAATGAGCATGAAGAACTGCCATAGATCTTCTAAGTCATATGTTAGCTGGTAGAGGTCCTTTGCCCGACACTGCATTGCCATTTTTACAGTAGTCCAGTATTGGAGAACGGGAGGTCTGTTCAGCAATTGCTCTGCCAATGCACTCAATAGCAGGTGGGCCCAGCCTTCTCCCCTTTCAAGTTCTCTCCCAATCCCTTCTGGCATTTCTGCAGGGATTGGGTGCAGAGATAGAGGGACACCTGTCTCTGACCTTCTCTTTGCCTCGCCCTTTCCAGGAGATGGGAGGGCTTTTTCATTTTTTTCTTTTGCTATCTCATGACTTCTTTCTTCCCAAAGAGTCATTCATCTTCCTCTTCTTGGGACCACATTTGCAGCTTGATATTTTGTGTGATAAATGTAATACCAGTTAAGAACAGACCGCTATGTAATGAATAGAAAGGTGTGGGAGTGGCCCCCAATCTATTGTTGGTGTATTAGGGTAGCGGGCTTCCTGGAAGAAGTGGCATCTAAGCTAGAATACACAGGAGTTAAGTGCAGAAACTGGTTAAGAGTTCCAAAGGAACCCATGCAAAGGCCTGGAGGCAGGAGGACTTTAGCTAATCCAGAATGGCTTTGTCATAGAGTATGAAGGATGCAATGGCAAGGGATAAAGCTGAAGTGGTACGCTGTGGTCAGATCACAAAAAGCCTCAAAAACTTTATATTAAAAGCAATGGGGGCGGGGGGGGGATCCTGGGTGGCTCAGTGGGTTAAAGCCTCTGCCTTCGGCTCAGGTCATGATCCCAGGGTCCTGGAATTGAGCCCCACATAGGGCTCTCTGCTCAGCGGGGAGCCTGCTTCCTCCTCTCTTTCTCTGCCTGCCTCTCTGCCTACTTGTGATCTCTGTCTAATAAATAAATAAATAAAACCTTAAAAAAATAAAAAAGGCAATGGGAAGCCTATGTTTTGAGCAAGGAAGGGATATGATCAAATGTTTGTTTTTGAAAGATCATTCTGGTTGAAAGAAATAGATGCATATGAAGAAGTCAAAGCTAAGGGCCATTTTCTTCCCCCTCACTCAGGGGGAAGAGTTTTGTAAAATTTTATAAAGATACACCAGAAAAGTATAGAGTTGGAGGGCTAGTCACATCACCGTATTTAAATCTTGAGAGATGCATCCTCAAAGAGGGGAAAGGATGATGAAATAGAAGAGAAGGATAATAACTGATGGCAGCCAAGCTCCTTCAGAGGTGAGAAGGAATGGTGAGGGAGAAGAGAGACCCCTTTCATTTGGAGGGGAAATGATGGGTGGGTGTAGGTACGTTGACAAATTTGATGGCAGGAGGTTGTAAGTTACCTTTGATTTTTTTCCCATAATGCAGGAGGCAAAAACAGCTATCTGCCCAGGAAAAGGAAGGTGGTCAAGGAGTGTGGCAAATACTGTTGGCTGACCCAATGTCATTGCCAAAACCGACCTGCCCTGCCATTTTCCCTCTAGAGGTTGAAAACTCGTGCTTTACCAAACCCATTTGCAACAAGGAAACATAAACAGAATTTTGTTGGGATTTCATGGAAAACTTTTACTTTTCCTAGCAAAGGAGATGGCCATGACTGGAGCTCTTTTTCCTTTTCCTTCCTGGCTTGGCCCAGGATGTCATTCTTGGAGCTGGGACAGCTCTCTTGCCTGAGAAAATAAGCAGGAGGGAAAGACCAAAAGGGCAGAGACCACATCCAGACCAGTTGTTGTCCACCTGCTGATTGACAGCCAGCGGCAACTCACCTCCAGATTTCTGGCTACAAAGCCTTACTTGTTTAAACCATCACACATGGATTTTGCATCCAGAAGCATTCCCGATTCCAGAAGGTTTAAGAGCTGTGACCAACATGTGATCTGGGTCTCTGAAGAGAATGAGAGAGAGGTAAAGAAAGAGCATAGGATTATAGCTAATATTAAAGGCCACAGTGAAGTGAAATTCATAAAAATATCAATTTCATTTGGGAGTACTTACTATCTACAGAAATAAATCTAATGGGGTTGCTAACATCATGCTGATTTTTCAAATCAAGGTTAGCCCAAGCCATATTAAATCTCCATTTGAGTGAACTAGCATTAGGAGACTATGTAAGTCCATGAGTAACTTCTAGGACACAGCAACACCCTTTAAAGACTTGTCACATACTTAGATATGACTCATACCACCTTCTCAGGGAGAAATTCAGATTATTCACAATGCAGAGAATGTCATCTCTTAAGGTTTATGGCAGCACCAAGTGAAGACAACTTTCTTCAGCACACTTAATTGACATTCTGTCATTTTATTCATAGTAACAAGAGACTCTGTCTTTCCATAATTAAGCAATAATTAACAATACACATATCTCAGGCATTCACTGCTTTCATAGATGGCTTGTTCCTTTAATTACAAAGAGAATGAGCCCAAAGACACTTTCACATATTGCTAGAGCTACAGAGTATAATCGCTATCAGAAAATTCTATAATTACAATTTACATTCACTTCTCCCCTTACCAATCTTACATTATCAATATTCTAAGTAGAGCACAGTAACCCGTATTTGTTTCTGGAGTTACTCTAAGCACTAGATGTGGTTGGATTTTCTGATAATAGAATACATCACAAAGATTCCAAAGTTCACTATGAGCCCCCTCTTCCTTTCTCCTAAGGACTTTCATTTCTAACATCTGCTTTCATATTGAGTAACTGTGGCAACATAGAACACATTTTAAAGATTTTATTTATTTATTTGGCAGAGAGACAGATCACAAGTAGGCAGAGAGGCAGGCAGAGAGAGGGGGAAGCAGGCTCCCTGCTGAGCAGAGCGCCCGATGCAGGACTTGATCCCAGGACCCTGGGATCATGACCTGAGCCGAAGGCAGTGGCTTTAACTCACTGAACCACACAGGCACCCCATAGAACACATTTTAATGCATGTATTCTTGTAATACAGTTTTATCAAGATTCCCTAGAAAAGGGAACATCATGTTGCATACTGTCAGAATAATTGTAATAACAAATCACCAGTCATTTTAAACAGGAAATCTGATTGACTTAAATATGGGCAAAACTCAGTGGACTCTTCAAATTGAACTTTAGAATTTTGTGGAAGAGCGTCAAAACCCAGGGGCTGGTGTCTTGACAGTTTGTCTAGAAACAGACCTTACTGAGAATGTACATAAGACCCTGAAAAGCTTGTCTTGAGATGCCTGAAGACCTCAGCTGCTAAAGGTTTCCTTTACCACGTAAGCTGTGGCACAAGTCTCCATTACAGACCACACTTGCTCATATTCGTGTTCTATCAGTCTTACCTGGACAGTCTTTCTTCATCTCCTTTTCATTTTAACATGCTCATGAACCTTATATAAGCACCCAGAGATAGCCCTGTTTATTACAACATTCCTGTGCCATTCCCTAAGACATGTAGAGCCATCTTACTGTTTTCACTGAATTATTTCCAAATTACATTGTAAAGGAGATTATTTTTTTTCTACATAGAAAACTCCTTAGGGGGCCCCTGGGTGGCTCAGTTGGTTAGGCATCTAATTCTTAATTTTGGCTCCAGTCATCATCTCAGGGTCGTGGGCTCCTCGCTCAGCAGGGGAGTCTGCTTGAGATTCTCTCTCCCTTTGCACCTCCCCCCACTCACACACACATTCTCTCTGAAAATAAATGAGTCTTAAAAAAAAAAAACTACTTAGTATCACCAATAGTGTAGTCTTTTGTGAATTTTCATAAGAGAGTAGATGTCTTTATTCATCTACCCCCTAACAATAATTTGGTCTGAAAGTACACATTCTTTTGGGCCTCCACAACCGTATTCTCATATTTTGAGTCTGGTAACAAAAAAAAAAAATGATAAAAATTTTTAACATGCTCTAATCTTTGGTCTGGAAATTCCAATGTTCATTATGGAATGGAGGAAAATACTTATTTTTATACTGAGTACTCTCACATTCCTTCTCAACAGGGAAAACTCATCTAAAGAGAAATGTGCTAGTTCATGATTTGTGTTAGTAATGGAGATAGAACATGTTTGGGAATGTCTGTTCAAGACCTGCCCTAGGGATGGAAATATGAATTAAGCTTTCGAATCTCAAACATCTGAATCGACGTTGTATTGACAAGCAGAAGAGCAAACAATGTTGACAGAAGATATTTTACATTCTCTCCTGCAGCTTTCATGACTTTTGAAAGCAAACTAGTGCCCACTAAAACCACTGAAATATTAAAAGAGTGTTTGTGCTTTGTGACTTTTCCCGCTGAAAAAGCTCTGAGCAAATGCTTTGATTCCCTTACAACACCGATGGGACTTTTTCTTTCATGTGTCTTTTCCTATGTCTGAGAAGATTTGAGCTCTGACTAAAGGCTTTCCCACATTCATGACACTTGTAGGGTTTTTCCCCAGTGTGTGTTCTTCGATGCTGAATCAGGACGGCACTCCGGCTGAAAGCCTTTGCGCACACGTCACACGCGTAAGGCTTCTCCCCGCTGTGGATTCTCTGATGGAGTATGAGGGCTGAGCTCTGACTGAAGACTTTGCCACATTCATCACACTTATGTTGTTTTTTTCCAAAAGGGTTTCTCCTTCTTCTTTCAAAGTTGCCATCTTGTTCACAGGCTCTTCTATATGTGCAACTCTGGGGAGCATCCAGATGAAGGGTGCTGGAAACAGTGGAATGCAGTTCCATACCTGGAGAAGTGTTTTGTGTCAAAGTTGAATTCACATTTGTAGTTTTCGTGTCTTTAGCTGAAATAATACACAGAAAAGCAATGTCACTGTTCTCTGTTCAGAAAGAAAGACAAATAGAATGATCCAAAGAAAATATATACCGATTATTTATTGCTAGCATGTTTATAAAATAGCACCACAATATGGAAGATGGTGATGGTAAGTCACAAAACATTAAGAAGACCATAAGGCAAAAAAGAAAGATTTATGTACTGAGGAGACAGTCAATTATAAAGATGAAAATCTCCATGCAAAAGCTAGAGGTAAAAAGATATATCAGAGACTGAAAAAAAATCTAGAAGAAAAGGGACTAGAAGATGAGCAATTATGGGAGAAGCAGAGAAGCAACCAAAGGAGAGGAGTCAGATGTGGCAGTGGGTAGTAATAACCAAGACTTAGTATGAAGGTCAATAAATAAAAGTTTAATAATGATAAATGAAGAAAGCCAAGGGGTCAAGAATGAATATGGAATATAAGGTCATAAATACAAATTAGGGGGGAAAAGGGGAGGATTATAGACTAGTATAACTGTCACCTCAAATGAATCAAGGGTAGCACAGTGTACCCACTTACAAAAAACCTCTACTCTTATATGTATTTTATAGTACTAGGTGAATGGCATTACTGGTGTAAATAGAAATCATTTTGTAAATGGTAAGGATTCTCTCTCAAATTCATTTTTAAAAAATATTTTATTTATTTGTCAGAGAGAGAGCACAGGCAGGCAGAGTGGCAGCAGAGGCAGAGGGAGAAGCACGCTCCCTGCTGAGCAAGGAGCCCGATGCGGGACTCGATCCCAGGACACTGGGATCATGACCTGAGCTGAAGGCAGCTGCTTAACCAACTGAGCCACCCAGGCATCCCTCAAATTCATTTTTGATAGATCAAATTCCAAAGTGATTTCAATGTCTGATCTCTACATTCAAAATCCAAGGCTGTCCACTCTTACGACTTTTATTCAAAATAGTACTGAAGTCCTAGCCACAGCAATCAGACAACTAAGAAATAAAAGGCTCCAAATTGGTAAGGAAGAAGTAGAATTCTCACTATTTGCATATGACATGATACTTTATCTAGAAAACTCGAAAGATTCCACCAAAAAACCATTAGAACTGATACATGAATTCAGTAAAGTCACAGGATACACATCAATGTACAGAAATCTGTTGCATTCCTCTACACTAATAATGAAGCAGCAGAAAGTAAAATTAAGAAAACAATCTCATTTCTAATTGTACCAAAAAGAAGAAAAGATCTAGGGATAAATTTAGCCAAAGAGGTAGAAGACCTGTACTCTGAAAGCTATGAAACACTGATGAAAGAAATCAAGACAATGCAAAGAAATGGAAAGACGTTCCATGCTCATGGGTTGGAAGAACAAATATTGTTAAAATGTCTATACTACTCAAAGCAATCTACAGACTCACTGCAATCCCTATCAAAATACCAGCAGCATTTTTCACAGAATTAGAACAATCCTAAAATTTGTATGGAACCACAAAAGACCTTAAGTAGCCAAAGCCATCTTGAAAAAGAAAAACAAAACTTGAGGTATCACAATTCCAGATTTCAAGTTATAGTACAATGTGACAGTAATTACAACAGTATGGTACTGGCACAAAAATAAATACATATATCAATAAAGAGGATAGAAAACCCAGAAATAAACCTATAATTTAACAGTCAATTAATCTTCAATGAAGAAGGAATGAATATACAATGGGAAAAGGACAGTCTCCTCAACAAAGTGTTGGGAAAACTGGACAACTATATGCAAAAGAGTGAAACTGGACCAGTTTCTTACATCATACATAAAAATAAACTAAAAAATGCATTAAAGACCTAAATGTGAGACCTGAAAACATAAACATCCTTGAAGAGAACAAAGGCAGTAATCTCTCTGACATCAGCCAAAGCAACATTTTTCTAGATATGTCTCCTGAGGCTAGGGAAACAAAAGCAAAAAATCGATTCTTGGAAGTACATTAAAATAAACAGTTCCTACACAGCAAAGGAAACAATCCATAAACCTAAAAGGCAACCTACTGGATGGCAGAAGATATTTGCAAATGACATATCTGATAAAGGATTAGTATCTAAAATATATAAAGAACTTACACAACTTGACACCGAAAAACCAAATAATCCAATTTAAAAATGAACAGAAGACAAGAATAGACATTTCTCCAAAGAAGACATATAGATGGACAACACACACATGAAAAGATGTTTAGCATCACTCATCATCAGGGAAATGCCAAGCAAAACTACAGTAAGATACAACCTCACACCTGTGAGAATGGCTAAAATCAAAATCACAAGAAAAAGTGTTAGTGACAATGTGGAGACAAAGGAAACCTCTTGCACTGTTGGTGGGAAAGCAAATTGGTGCAGCCACTGTGGAAAACAGTATGAGGGTTCCTCAAAAAGTTAAAAATAGGATTACTCTATAATCCAGGAATCGCACTACTGGATATCTACCCAACAAATACAAAAACACTAATTCAAAGGGATACATGTGCGCCCTATTTTAGAGCAGCATTTATTTCCAGTAGCCAAACTATGGAAGCAGCCCAAGTGTCCATCTGTAGATGAAAGGAGAAAGAAGATGTGATTCTCTCTCTCTCTCTCACACACACACACACACACTGGAATATTACTCAGCCATAAAAAGAATGAAATCTTGCCATTGCAATGACATGGATGAAGCTAGAGAGTATTATGGGAAGTGAAATAAGTCAGTCAGAGGAAGACAAATACCACATAATTTTACTCATATGTAGAATTTAAGAAACAAAACAAAACAAGGAAAGGAAAAAAAAAAGTGAGAGACAAACCAAGAAACAGATTCTTAACTACAGAGAACAAACCGATGGTTACCAGACAGTAAGGGACTGGGAGGATGGGGGAAATAGGGGATGCGGATTAAAGAGTACAGTTATTATGATGAAAAAAAAAGAAAATGAAAAGCAAACAAAACAACAAATGTAAGAAAGGCCTCTGTGAGGGAATTCAGAGGTAGAACGCAGTTCTTGTCAACAATGGGGTCCCAAGACCTGGCTTTGAGGCTGATTACTTTTGTTGTCATTACCAGAAAAAGCTGCTGAGGTAGGGGCGGTTCCCTCCTGATGCTGATGGTGTGAAAAGACTTTCATTTCTCTCCTAGTTAAGCCAAGACACTTGCTACACTGGAGACGTTAAGTGCCCGGTGCAAGCCTCTTGGGAGCAGGTACTCGTCAACTAAGAGAACTACTTTCTAAGTCTCTACATTTTTGTATTTTGTTTTTCCTAAATTTTCTTATCAAAAGTATCTTGGAAAAACTCTAACCTTACTTAGCTGATCAACCCCTGTGCAATATGGAAGCCATGCGAGGGGGAGAAGGGGAGATCCTCCCAAGTGGGGTTTCCCTCTTCATTTCTGACTCCCATTTCATCCAGCACAGTCATCTAGAAGAAAGGCCTCTGCTCAAATGTCGCTCACCCAAAGAGGCTTTCTCCACCACTTTATTTAATAAGGCTCTGTCCCTACTTTATTTAGTAAGACCTAGCTCCCGTCTTCTGCTTTGCTTTTCCCCCACAGCTCTTATTTTTTTGAGTACAGACTGCTGTGCGAGCCGTTTTGGAGCACGTTTGTAAAAAGTGATGCAAGCAGCCACCGAGGCCAGTTTAGGATGTGAGGGAGAAGAGGAAAATATTCAAGTCATCATTAGATGGCAAAGTCATCTGAGCAGCAATATGGTGATTTTCATACTACATGGCACCAGTAACCAAGCAAGAAGCTAGACAGAAAATGAGGAGGTAGACCAGTGGTCTTTACATTGTGACTTTGGGGTCCCTCGGGGGCTGCCTGAAGGTACCACGGGGGGAACACACCAAGTTGGAGCCTTTGTGGATGGACGCTGCTTGCTCCTGCTTCAGTGAGAGTAGCTGTGTTTTCATCTGTCTTATGTACTAAACTCCGTGCAAGATTTCATTTGAGAAAAGGGTCATGTTTGTTTGTTTGTTTTAAATATTTTATTTGAGAGAGAGAGCATGAGCACACATGGAGAGAGGGGCAGAGGGAGAGGGAGCAGCAGACTCCCCACTGAGCAGGGAGCCCTGACTCAAGGCTCGATCCCAGGACGTGGGGATCAGGACCTGAGCTGAAGGCGGACGTTAAACCCACTGAGCCACCCAGGAGCCCCAACGGTCATGCTCCTTTATAAAAGGTTTGAAAATCCCCATGGAGATGATGTCAAGGATTTAAAAATCTGAAAGAGATTATGAAACTCTCTGGGAAAGAAACAAGAACAAAACACTGAGAATGATCATTCGCACAACATCTAATGGTGGAAGACCCCCACGGTAAGAGGAGGCAGGAGTGGAGATTGGAGACCTCTTGCCAAAAGCAGCCAGGATGTGTGTGGTGGGCTGACACATGGTGGGTTATCCCCATGAACCGAATCCCGCCTCTCACCTTTTTGTTTTGAGTGGAACTCCCTTGAAGCCAATGGCAGCTGCTGCTTTACGGGCTTGATCCAGCTACATGGTGACTCCTGAGTGATTTCCCAAGATGCCAGTTTCTCTGCAAGCGTGTCCTCATTTTGTCCAAAAAGGACCTGGAAGCAGTTAGGTATAACTGAGACTGAAGAAGGGAATCTTGTTGGGACTTGGGATAAAATAATAGAGAACAGAGAAGAAAGGGTGCCTGGGTGATTCTGGCTAAAGTGTCCGCCTTCGGCTCAGGTCATAATCCCAGGGTCCTGGGATCAATCCCCCATTGGGCTCACTGATTAGCGGGGAGCCTGCTTTTCCCTCTCCCTTGTCTACTTCCCCTGCTTGGGCTCTCTGTCTCTCTCAAATAAATAAATAAAATCTTAAAAAAAATAATAGAGAAGATACTACATGGAAAATACCCTGGGATTCAGGAAAAGGGAGGAAGAAAGCGGAGCCACAGTGTGTTTTCTGGCACAGGTGGAAATACATTCACTGCCCCCCGTGTTTAGTGTGCTAAGTAGGAGTACAGTTTGAGAGCTCCTAAATCAACCTGGTCACTCAACCCCACCAGATGCCTTTTTACCTGCTCAGCTGGCTCATCAAGCTCCTTCTCCAGCTCCTCCAGCAGAGTGACGGCTTCCTCTCCATTCTCGGGCCGGTGCTCTCGCAGCCAGGCCTGCAGCTCATCAGGCAGGATGGCCAGGAACTGCTCCAGCACCAGCAGCTCCAGGATCTGCTCCTTGGTGTTCACCTCTGGCCTCAGCCACTGATGGCAAAGCTCCCGGAGCTGGCTCAGAGCCTCCCGGGGCCCAGGAGACTCCTGGTAGCCAAACTGCCTGAACCACTGGCGGAAGGTCTCTGGGCTGCAGCAGCTGCTCCAGGGGAGGCGGGAGTCCAGATCACAGGTCTGCTCTTCCTCTTCCATCTTCACTCTCAGAGCGCTGTCAGACTCTGAAGTGTGTGGAAGGAGCGATGACTTTCTCAGCTCTGCAGACATTTGGACTGGGAACAGAGACCTTTAATCTTCAAGAAGGTGACGTTTTCCTTAAGGACACTCCTTAAATATAATTAAAGAAACAAGTGGGAACATGACACAGACAAATGTTCCCTAGAGCAACACATCTAAGATTAGTAACAGACTATACAGAAAGTACTGCCCTTAATCTTAGTATAAACCACGCTTTCAAAGAATACTTCCTTAAGAGAATCGAAGAGCTACGATGCATTAATTCATATGCATGAGTAATTCCCAATTTATTCTGCAAATCATGCACACGAGGCTGACTAAGTATAACAATAAGGGATCAGCCAGGATTGTGCAGGAACTCCTAGAGAGCAGAAATAAGGGTAGCTTGAGAAAAATTATGACTCTGGGGCAGGCTCAAGGAGCTAATTAATTTTTTTCTAGCCTGCTGCAAAGAGTGCTAAGAAACAGTCTCATGAGAGAAGTAGTTTCGTGTGGATTTTTTCAACATTTACTCTTAAACAGTATTAAATATAATATCATGTTTCATACTATCAAATAGTATTAAAACAACACTATTTTGACAGTAAAGGAACTATTAAAAAATAATTGCAGGGACGCCTGGGTGGCTCAGTTGGTTAAGCGGCTGCCTTCGGCTCAGGTCATGATCCCAGCGTCCTGGGATCGAGTCCCACATAGGGCTCCTTGCTTGGCAGGGAGCCTGCTTCTCCCTCTGCTTCTGCCTGCCACTCTGTCTGCCTGTGCTTGCTCGCTCTCTGACAAATAAATAAATAAAAAAAAAATAAAATAAATAATTATATATTCCTCCATCTTAATGTGCTTCCATTTATTCATATTCTGCTTCCGATCCATAATATCTTTATTATTTACCTTCCTTTATCATAGAATATTTAGTTGTTTCTAATTTTTACTATCATAAATTTTTACTATCATAAATTACTATCATAAATAATGTTGGGAGGCACATTTTCAGGAATATATTCTTTTCCCCCCAAGTTATTCAAGGATATCCGGAGGACTTGACTTATCCGCTTCTAAGGAGAGTGGCAAATGTATTGCTATGTATTATCAAATGAATTACAGAACAGATTGTTTATCGATCCACAATGTCAACAGCAGCATAGTGCTGTATGAGGGCAGCAATTTCCCCAAGTGTCATTAGCTTGTTCGCAGAAAGGGGGGTTGAAAGACACTTTTAGCACCATTTTAGTATATGCATCACTGGTAACTGATGGCTAATTTAAAAATCTTGTACGTGCCCGTTTTCCTCTTTAGGCAGTCTACCATTTCCCTCCGACTTCATCAAGCGCTGTCCTAGACACCAATGATAGAGCAGTGACCTGAACAAAGCCTGTGGCTCCTTAAAGCTTATATTCTAGTAGGAGAGACAACAATGTAACCAAATAAATGATACGACAGTGATTGCAATGTAGCAAATGACACACAAAGAATTTACGACGCACGCTTCTCAGCACCTTAAATATAAATTTATTTAAATCCTCTCAAAAGCCCTGCACGGTAATTTTCCTGCCCGCGTTGTAGATGAGGAACTTAACAAGGCAAGCTCAGGGAGCGAGAGCACGGGCAAGGGGTGTGAATCCAGGCCATCCACTTACCCACGGTGCTGCGTGGTCAGGCCAGACGTCCCAGGGCAGAGAAGGAGCAGCAGACCTGGATGATATACTGGGCCAGGACAGAATGTAGGGTGGAGACCTGAACGGCGGGAAGGGTTGAGACCATGAGTTTGGAAGCCTTCTGGGGGCGTTACATTGAGAGACCTAAACTAAAGCAGCCTCAGGAAGTCACGGAGAGAGAGGGACGGCCGAGGTGCACTGTGCCTCTTCAGCACCAGCAGCCGACACATGCCTCCTGCACACCAGCTCTCGGCGCTGCTCGGGAGACGGGGAGACCGAACCCCCAACACCGCACGCGGGCCAGCAACCCTCGGGCTCCCTGCAGGGCCTTCGCCGAGAGCCACGAATCCGGGGTCCTTCCGCGGAGGACGGACTCTCACCAAAATCCCACCCCGAGGGGGCCAGCTCGCTGAGGCCCGGTGCCCGAGGGTCCCCGGACGCGTCGCCCATCTGCCGCGCCAGCGCCCCTCCCGCCGGGTCCCGGCCCCGCGAGACTGCGGGCTGCGCGCGGCGGCTGAGGACGCTGCGCCGAGCGCAGGTGAGCGCGCGCCGGCTGGGAACCGAGCGGGTTCGGCGGCGGTCGAGGCGCGGCGGGGCTGCGCAGGGAGGTCGGAGCGAAGAGCTTGCCGACAAGGTGAGAGGCGAGGGGGTGCGGGGCCAGGTAGCGGCCGCGGGAAGCGCCAGGGGCGACAGGAGTCACGGCGGGAAGAAAGAGGGCGTGCGCAGAGGGAGGAGCCGGGAGGGCTGCTGGGCGGCGGTGCGGACGTCCGCGACCGCCTCCGCCCAACCCCGGGTGAGGACGCTTCTCCCCGCGGCCTAGGGTCTCAGAAGAGGCCTCGGTTCTCACCTGGCGACCGGGAAAAGCGACCCCGCGTTATCCGGAAGACGCGGGGGAAGCGCTCGATTGGAAGCTGCTTCCGGTCCCCGTGGCGGGCTGGGGCCAGCCGGGGATGGAGCGGCGGTTGCCATGGAGACGAGCCGCGGCCGCCGCCGGCTTTCAGTGTGACGCGGCCCCGGAGTTAGGGGAAGGGGTTAACCCCGACGGGTAGGAATCCCGCTGCTCGGCGTCCCTGTTCACATAAACCGGTGTTAATTTCTCAAGGTGCTTCTACTTAGGTTATTCCATTTACTCTCAATAACCCAGTAAGGTTGTTCCCAGTTTACAATAAATAAGCCCCAAAGTTCCGTGACTCGTCCACGATCACAGAGGGGGAAGACTCCTGCGCTTTCTACCTTTAAGTACAACTTGCCCCTAATATCCGCCCCCCTGGGGTTATGCTCCAAATAGTGCTGTTTTAAGGAACAGGTTTGACTCCCTCACCCCTGCCCCAGGCTTTCACGGGAGAACCTAATGGCCCTTAGAAAGGTGAGAACCCACTGGCACACGTATTTTGGCATATATATATTTTTTTCCCTCAGGTAAATCTTAAGTCAATTTAAAAATAAATTTGGGGGGCGCATCGGTGGCTCAGTGGGTTAAAGCCTCTGCCTTTGGCTCAGGTCATGATCTTAGGGTCCTTGGATGGAGCCCCGCATCGCCCTCTGCTCGGCAGGGAGCCTGCTTCCTCCTCTCTCTCTGCCTGCCTCTCCACCTACTTGTGATCTCTCTCTCTCTGTCAAATAAATAAATAAAATCTTTAAAAAAAATAAATTTGGGGCTAAATGAGCTACAAGGCCACAACCCCACATATTGGCTTTCTCTTCCACCCACTTTTCCATAGGGACTCTTGGAAAATGTACTTGTGGAGGGAAGTAGGGATTTAGGAAGAAAACAGAGGATACTTAAAAACCACTTGTTAATTAATAAACAACAATAACGGGGGGAAAAAAACCCGGGCATGACCTCTCCCTTCAAAAAAAGGTATGCCAATGCTGGAGTCTGAAATAAAGGGAGAGGAGGCTGCTTTATTCTGTTTATACCAGACCTAAAGGGTTAGGGGAGAAACTTGTATCTTAATTAACCTATCATAACATTAAATTTGAAGAAATTCTTGTATTAATAAGGGACTTTCACAGGATAAGATTTTTTTGTTGAGGTAGCTGCTGACACAAATAGCAAGGTAGCCCAAAAGTGCAAACAAGAATGTATTTACTCTGATGGGAGGTAGGTTAATTTAGTCGAGGCAATGAGGCATCTGAAACAAGAGCAGTCAATGCCTGACAGTGGTGTGAAGTGATAGAAGGTAGTTTAAGGAGAAAATGTCATAGTTGAAAGTTGCAAAGAGAGTAAGGAACTGTGGAAAGCCGTAGGATTTCACAAGAGGTGAGGAGGGAAGTGATGGATTTGAATTCCATGATATGCAGATGATACCCAAAGTTGAAATAAAAAAATAAAAATAAAAACAACAAATGTAAAAGACTACTTATGGAAGTTTCACAGTATGTCAGATAAAGGACAGGTTTTATTTGCCTTTTATTTTTTTAATTTTGGGAGTAGAGTGAAAAATTAGTAGGAATAAGGTCCTAGAGAGCATATCTACTATATACCAGATGCATGATACTAATTGAGAATTCAAATGTAAGATACAGATTCTTGTTCTCTAGGAACTGATAGACTAATTAAGAAGAATGGTGTATAAATTGACGGTTGCAAACAATGTGGCAGATGTTCTGATGAAGCTATCAACAGGATGCTAGAAAAGCACAAAGAAGGTGCTGGCATGGGGTGGGAGTTGGAGAGAATGAGATTGGGATTGATGGGGAAAGCTGAGTGTCATGTAGTCCAAACTGAGGAGCCAGTGCAAAAATTTTATATTTGCTGGGATGGAAGGATGGCAAGCCATGAGAGGCTCAGGGTGAGGATGAAAAGAGAAGTGCCTTTAAAAGATGTGGCAGGCCAGGTAGAAAGCTATGAACTAAAATTTGAAGCAGGATCTTGAGTAAGTGGCACAAGGCTATCTGCAGTTCAGATAGAATTCTGTGATGGCAATGTGAAGGGTGGATTTGGGAGAAGACAAAACTCAAGGCAGGGTGACCAGCTCTGAAGCTATGGCAAAGATCCGGACTGCAGCTGTTAGAGATCCGAACTAGTGCAGAGGGAGTGAGGATGGAGGCAGATCAGGAAACATTTAGGATACCAGTGCTTGCTTGGTGGGTAGGCTGACAGATGATTGGATAATGTACCATTTATGCACATTTTTAAAAAGATGGTATGAGCAGGTTTGACAGTGGGTTATGTGGACATTTGAGGAGAGTTTTCAGTAGATTGAATCTGAGGCTGAATAATAGGTGATAATCAATACCCCCTGCATAATTGGACATTTTATGAGATTATGTAAAAATAATATGAAACATGCTCTATACCTGAATGGCTCCCTTATATACACATATTAAACACCCTATGAATTTCATAAACCACTTAATAACACAGTGAAGAAGGCAGTTACTCTGTAATTTTTTTTTTAATTTGATAGAGATCACAACTAGGCAGAGAGGGAGTCAGAGAGAGAGAGTGGAGGAAACAGGCTTCCTGCTTAGCAGAGAGCCAGATGCGGGGCTCCATCCCAGGACCCTGGGATCATGACCTGAGCCGAAAGCAGAGGCTTTAACCCATTGAGTCACTCAGGTGCCCAAGATACAGGTTGTTGGACCCACCCAGAGATTCTTTTTTTTTTTTTAAGAGATTTTATTTATTTATTTGTTAGAGAGAGAGTACAGGCAGTGAGAGTAGCAGGTAGAGGGAGAAGCAGTTTCCCTGCTGAGCAAGGAGCCCAAAGTGGGACTTGATCCCAGATCGTGACCTGAGCCAAAGGCAGATGCCTAACTGACTGAGCCACCCAGGTATCCCTGTAACTATATTATATGCACTCTTCTACTTTTCTTCTTCATCACTGTATTTTTCTTTCTTTTTAAAAGATTTTAAATAATCTCTATATTTAAAGAGATTATTTAAAATAATCTACATCTACATGGGGCTCGAACTCACAACCCCAAGATCAAGGGTTGCATGCTCCATGGATGAGCTAGCCAGGTGTTCCAGTCACTCTATTTCTTTATCCCAACATATTTCCTCTCCATATGGTTAGAAACTTTCATGGGTGTGGATCTGTTATCCATCTGTACACACACTCATATTTTTCCTTGCCTTGAGATTCATGAAGCAGGTATATTAGAGACAAGCTGCCATGTTTCTACAAGGATACCGAGTTAGAGAGTTAGGTTTAGAAATAAAAGGCAATTTGCCTGCAATAGAACTATGGTTTCCAAGAGAGTGGTGGAGAGTGTGTGTAGGAAGTCCAAGTGTGGGTGCACACTGAGTAGCTGTGGGAGTTTGGATGAGGGAACCATGCAAACCATTCTTGTCATGAAGACAAGAATGAAGTACTGAGTTAGGAAAACAACTGAGGAAGCATCCCAGACTGAGTTTATCTTTCCCTACTTACACCCTCAATTGCCATGCTTCTCAGATTCCTTGTTTTGATAGTGAAACTGCTGTTGGCTCCATGTTGCAGGCAGAAGTCTTTCTTGGATATTTCCCTCTCCTTTGTTCACTGTTTCCGGAAGTGAGCAGACAAACCTGGGCTCTCCCCTCAACTCTGCCCCAAGCTAACTGTGGGTAAGTTCCTAAAATTTGCCAATCCTTGTCTCATTTATAAACTAGGGATCACAATAGTCATCTTGTTGGAAGAAGATTAAATGAACTAATGTAGGTAGGTAAAGCTCCCCAGGCAATTCCAGTGGGCAGCTGTATCAGTTTCTTAGGATTGCTATAACATTCACTAATTTGGTGCCTTAAAACAACAGTTTTGGAGGCCAAAAGTCTGAAATCAGTTGCATTGGCCAAAATCAAGATGTCAGCAGAGCGGCCCTCCCTCTGGAGGCTCAAGGGAAGAATGCAGTCCTTTCCTCTTAAAGCTTCTAGCGGCTGCCAGCACTCTGTGGCTTGTGGCTGCCTCACTCTGATCTTTAAGGCCAGCATCCTCAAGTCTTTCCGTAAGTAAGCCTGCATGTAAATGCATGTAAGACCTAGCCAAAATATCAAGGATAATCCCCCCGATCTCAAGATCCCTATTTTAATCACTTCTGCAGAGACTTTTCCCCAAATAAGGTAACATTTACAGGTTGCAGGAATAAGGACCTAATGTCTTTGTGACCATTTTTTGGTCTCCCACAGCAGCTGAGGTTGAGAACCTCCATACTAGCTAAATAAAGAACTGCCTCAAAAGGAAAGCTTGTTTGGGAAAGTTGTTTGTTTGTTTGTTTGTTTTAAGTATAATTAATATCCACTGTGAGATTAGTTTCAAGTGTGTAATATAGTGATTCAACAATTGTATACATTACTCAGTGCTCATCAAGGTAAGTGCACTTATAATACCCTTTATTTCACCCCTCCTGCCACCCTGAGAGGAGTTTTAACCCATGGTCTCTGGGCTCTGTATCTGTGTGCCTGATGTGGTTCCCATTAAATACATGTGGCCACTTAAGTATAAACTTACTAAAATTAAATAAAATTAGAAATTCAATTCCCCAGTCACTTTTATGAATTTCAAGTTCTCAGTAGCCCCATATGGCCAATGACTATCATATTGACAGCGTAAGCATCATGTTACAGAGCTCTAATGGACACCGCTGAACTATGTGTTTCTAGGGGTATATGTGTACTTCTCTGGGGACAGGGTCTAACAGAAGACACAAGCTACTGACCTTGACAAAGACTAGCCTGTTGATGTGTTCTAGTTGCCCTGCAGTTTTGCAGTGGATTGCAAATACAATTTGAAAGTTTAAATTTTAATTCAATACATTTTAAAAATCCACACTACTCAGTTTTGGAAAACTGAAAAACCTAAGAATACTGATCCTGCATTCCCTGTGGGTGAGTGTTTCTTGGAGCGAAGTAGCTGCTACCTGTGGACACTTAGAGGCTGATTTCCCCAGTTGCTAAAAGTCCCTACCTGCCCCTTTCCAGTTCCATCACTGATTAGTTTCTAGTTCGAGACCTCTGGTCTGCATCATCTGTCTGATTCTCAAAGATGTCCATGACCCATTATCATTGCTTCTCAAAGTTAAATGTGCATAGCAATCACTTGAGGAGCTTGTTAAAATGCAAATTCTGATTCAGTAAGGTTGAGGTAGGGCCCAAGGTTCTGCATTTCTAACACATTCTCAGGTGATAATAATGCTTTGAGTAGCAAGGCTCTGACTCAATCTAGGAGTTGATTCATGGTATCTAGCAACAAAGAAACGAAGGTAATGTCTATTTCCTGGACTAACTTAATGAAGAGCCAAATTCAACCTGCTAGAAACCTGGTCCAAATGTCAGACAGGTTACTGTACAATTGGTAAATGAAATTTCTTTTCCCATCTTTAGAGTGGCTTCTTTGGTATTTGATAGTGAATTTGTCTCAATTAAAACTTATTTTTTATTTTTTGGAAGGTTTTATTTTTATCATAGAGTACTATTATAGTACTTATCATAGAGTACTGTTAGTTTCGTTTGTATAATATAGTAATTCAACACTTCCATACAACACCCAGTGCTCATCACATAAGTGCGCTCCTTAATCTCCATCCCCTATTTTCCCCATCCTCCCAACCACCCATCTCCCCTCTGGTAACCATCCATTTGTTTTCCATAGTTAAGAGTCTCTTTTATGGTTTGTCTCTCTCTCTCTCTCTCTCTTTATCCCTTTGCTCATTTGTATTGCTTCTTAGATTTCATATAAGTGAAATCATATGGTATTTGTGTTTCTCTGAATGGCTTATTTCACTTAGCATCATACTTTCTAGCCCCATCTAGATCATCGCAAATGCCAAGATTTCATACTTTTTTAAATGACTGAGTAATATTTCATTGTGTGTGTGTATATATATGTATATATATATACATATATATATGCCACTCCTACCTTTTTTTCTTTCCCCCCTCACCTCTAGGGTTAGGGTTCAGGATAGAGCTAGGGGAAGGGGGAAGGTTAGGCTTAGGGCCATGGGGAGGGTATGTGCCTTATATACTGCAGTTCAGAGACCTATCCATAGGATTTGGTTGGGATTAGAGAATAGGGGTAGTGTTAGGGTTCAGGTTAGGGTTATGGTATGAGCCTGGTATCCTGCAGTTCAGAGGCCTCTCCAGACTTCTGTTTCAGTGTGATTTTACATGGCATCCATCCACCAAGCTGAGGCATGGAAGGGATTTAGAGCTCTAAATACTCTTTCTTTAAAAAATATTTATTTCTTTATATTAGTGTGTGTGTGTGTGTGTGTGTGTGTGTGTGTGTTTGTGTTTGTTTGTATGAGTTGGGGAAGCTGCAGAGGGAGAGAGAGAGGGGAAGCAGACTTCCTGTTGAGCAGAGAGCCCAAGGCAGGGCTCGATCTCACAACTGTGAGATCATGACCTGAGCCGAAATGCAGAGTCAAACATTTAACCCACTGAGCCACCCACCTGCCCCTAAATACTCTTTAAAAAGAAATTCAATTGTTCCTTCTGTTTGTATCTCTACCTTTCCACCGATTTTCAGAAATATTACCAATTCTTAAAGGTTTTTAAACCTTCCCCAGAATAACTTCGCTGCTTCTCAGCTTTTCTTATTTTGTGTTCAGGAACCCACTTTCTCAATTCTAGCATTAGGGTTAGGGTTACAGTAAGGGTTAAGTTTAGGGGAAGGGTTTGTGCCTGGTATCCTGTAGTTCAGAGATTTTGCTAGAGGGTTAGATTTATGGTTAGGTTTAGGGAAAGGGTTACACTTAGATATTCCAGTTATGGGTTAGTGGTGGGACTAGGGTTTGGGTTGCGGTGATGGTGTCGGTGAGGGCTACTATATATGCAAGGTGTCCTACAGTTCAGAGTCCTTTCCAGAGAAGAAAATTGTAGGCTTCTGCATAGGTGAGTAGACATGGTAGCCATCCACTGAGCTGAGGCATGGAAGGGAATGGGTACTCTAAATGATCTTTAAACAATACTCAGTTGTTCCTTCTATTTTTATCTCTATCCCACACTCATTTTTCAGGGCATTATTATTTAGATCCCAGTTAGTTAAATAGTAATATTAGTTCCAGCTGTATAACATAGTGATTCAGCACTTCCATACGCCACCAGTTGTTCAGCACAACAAGCGCTCTCCTTCATACCCATCAGCTAGTTCACCCATTTCCTCTCCTACTTAAACTAGTTTAATTATTGCACAGATACGGGTCGAGATGTTTTTAACTGCCCACTCAGCAATGTCTCTTAGGTGAAGTCGGCCTGAGATTCTTAGTAGAACCATTTTGCCAAATATTCTGGAGATGATCAAACAACCTAAAGATGATATACACTTTCCTAGTGTGGATTCTTTGAATGACCCATAAAGGCTGAGTTCTGACCCCCATTCCCCAGTATGGGTGATGTGGTGCTGAGTAAAGGCAGTGTTTTAAGTAAAGGTTTTCCAAGAAAATGTCCCAAAACTGAAACATGAGAATTCATAGATTAAAAGGGCCAGCCTTTTGCATGCACAGCACAAAGGATGAAGACCTGTATCATTCTGGAATTTCTCAAAATATAGGACAAATTTGAGATCCTAAGAGCTTCCAGAATCTAACTAACTGCAAAATAAAAATTGTAAAGTGGGATGATATTAGACTTCTCAGTCTAGAGGATGATGGACAATGCCATCAAAATCTTAAGGAAAATTAATTTCTAACTTAAACCCTGATGAATGATATTCAAAGTAGGAATAAGGGCATTTTCAGATATGTGAATTATTAAAAAAAGTCATCTCCCATGCACCCTTTCTCAGGAGGCTACTGGAGGTCTACCTAAAAGAGAGAGTAATCCTAGTAAGAAAAGCTGGATGGGAGATTCAACATAGTAGGTAATGAGGGAAATTCTCGAGAAGGTGATAAAGGGGACCCTAGGTGAAAATTTTGGAGCTAAGAAGATGGAGAGCTCAAGGCACATGCCTCCAAGGGGCAATGTACTTCAGATAGAGTACTGGGTGTGTTTGTTATGTTCCATTGCTGATACATACTTTGGACTGAAAGTTTGCAATGTTGGCAAGGTTAGTTAGTGATGGGTACATAGAAGAGTAAGCAAAGGGGGGAACCACACTCATTTATCATTAAGTCCAGGCAAACAAAATGGTGTGCAAGAAATTTAATTATAGTACACTGTAAGGCTTTGCTATGAATAATACGTACATAGTCATTATAATGTGAACACTGAAATCTGATCTAACCAAACTAAGTTAGAAGTATATTGGGAGGTTTGGGGGGTCTTGACAATTCTGTGTATGAAGGTAATGTGGCTATATAAGAGCACTAAATCCTTCTATTCCATTATATGAACTTAATAACACATAAAAGTCAAATATCAAAAGAGATGGCTGTCTTAAGTTATTTAGAACATGTAAGTAAATCCCCATAGAAACAGCTATAAGAATAGAAGGTTGGATGTAGTTCTGCAGAGCAGGACTTAGTAGTGGGATGGGGGAAGGGACTGCCCTTGTCCATTCCAGGTCTCATAGACCAATTTGACTTTCCCATTATGTGTATTATAACATCAGTTACAGGAATAAACCACAATCGTATCTCCTGTTCTCTTTAAGCCTTCTGTAAGGAGCTCACATCCTTCGCCCTTCACTTGTCTTCCCTATTGCCTAATAAATTTCACTTATTTTAGTCCTTATCTTCTCAGCACTTCACATTATTTTTTTTAAAGATTTTATTTATTTGTGAGACAAAGAGAAAGAGAGCGAGCACGAGAGGAGAGAGGTCGGGGGAGAAGCAGACTCCCTGGTGAGCAGGGGTCCCGATGTGGGACTTGATCCTGGAACTCCAGGATCATGACCTGAACTGAAGGCAGACACTTAACCAACTGAGCCACCCAGGAGCCCAGCATTTCACATTATTAACTACAGTACTTCTTCCACTTTGAATTCTGTCCTTCATTACCCCTTTGTCTTCAGGTTCTCTTCCTTCTTCTGAGCACTCCTTACACTGGTTCCTCTTCTTCGACAATCCCACATATTATTCATGTTCTTCTTTGTTCTGCCTTTGGTTCCTGCATTTCTCATGCTTAGGCTCTCTTTGGGCTATTTCTCTATTTCCACATATATGCCTTCAAATACCATCTCTAAACAAATGAGTTCTGGTTTATATCCTAAGCCTGAGCATTTTCTTGAGCCTCCTCCCCATAGAGATGACTCTATGAGACACTCCTTGTTTGTTTCACAGGTAATGTAAATTAACATGAGTTCTTTCTCGCTTCCTATCCACTCGCCTCTTTTTCCTCCTTATCTCCTGGATGAGCACTACCATCTCCCCAGTAGAAATCTTGGATCTTCCAAGATGTGTCTGCGTCACTCAGGTGCATGTCATACAGGGTCTGTGTCCCATTCATCCTTGTGTTCTCTGTGTCATTTGTTCCCTTTAAGGTAGCTGGCACAGTGATCTCTAGTTAATTCACGCTCCATAAATACATGAATAAAAAGAGGATCAAACTGATAAAAGGGACAGTTTCTGAAATTTAATAGACTGCTCAGATAGATTTCAAGGGACAGCAGTTACCAGGGAAGACAGATAACCCATGAGAAGGAGAGCCCAGTGGGTCAGAGAGAGGCTGCAGGAGGATACGTTGGAATAAAGCATAATGGCTTCATGACATTTTCACGTGAAGAGATGGACATTGGAAATTTCCCGCAGTACCAAGAACCATGTCTGGTAAGATAGTAAAGCCTAATGAGAGGAAAGCTACATGGTAGAATTTAGGATAAATAATAATAAATAAATTATTTATTTATTCGGATAAATAAATAAATAATCTCGGGTGTTTAGCACATTGTCCATATACGGTCTTGCTTCTCGCTTTTCTCCCAAGGCATAGGGCTTCAGATATTCACGTATGAGTTGGTTTTCCCCAAACTGAAACTAATGATTTGGTGCTGTGTTAGTTTCTTAGGACTGCCATAACAAATTACAACAAACTTGGTGGCTTAAAACGACAAGAATGTATTATTTCATTGTTCTGGAGGCTAGAAGTCTGAAATCAAGGTGTTAACAGGCCCACGCTCCCTCAGAAAGCTCTGGAGAAGAGTCCTCCTTTGTATCCTTCCAACTTGTCATGGTTGCTGGCATTCTTTGCTTCTGTCATCACATGGCCGCCTTCTCTCTGTGTTTAAGTGTGGCTCTGTGTCTCATCTCCCTTTAAAAGGATACCAGCATTGGATTTAGGGCCCACCCTCATCTAGTGTGACCTCATTTAACTAATTACATCTGCAGGGGTGCCTGGGGGGCTCAGTTAAGTGCTTGCCTTCGGCTCAGGTTGTGATCTCAGGGTCCTGGGATTGAGCCCCACATCAGGTTCCTTGCTCACTGGAAAGCCTGCTTCTCCTGCTCCCACTCCCCCTGCTGTGTTCCCTCACTGTCTCCCTCTGTCAAATAAATAAATCTTTTAAAAACCCTCATTATATATCTGCAAAAAAAATGTACATTTTCTAAATAAAGGCACATTCTGAGTTTCCAGGTGGACATGAATTTTGGAAGGACACTGTTCAACCCATTACAGTCCTTTGCCAGCTAGCAGTTTATTGAAATTCACCCCTTGCCTGGTCTGTAAACTTGAAATGGGCCTATTAAATATTTTTCTTTTACCAACAAGCGTGATGTTAAGATTTGTCAGGAGGAGGCTCGGAAAGACAGGACAAGAGAAAGGTGCTTCCCGTCCTGGTTCTGGTGTGCTGGCTTGACAAGCTCAGCATGCAGCTCTCCAGGACCCAGCAGCACATTTTCCCTGACAGCAGTTTCTTTCCACACCCTCTTGGGCAGGTTCATAGCAGAGTGCCACTAGTGAGGTACCTCCCAGTGAATGACTTTCCCTTGCACTCTGGAGAAAAGATTTCCAGCAATTCCATTACCATGGCACCATAGAGTCTTCTCTGCTGTGCAGTGAGCCACGGCTGTGCACTGTAAAGGAGGCTGCTAATAGTCAGGGGGACATTCTATGGGTCTAAATCAGTCTCTTGCCCAAGTCACCCCAGTGATTGCTCAGTGAACCTTCAACAAAGTGGCTGCAGTGCTAGGGATGGAGGCTATGCCTGGGGTTCAAAAACATGGGCTTCTACTACTCAGTGTTGATGTAACATTACTGCTGAGTAGCAGACCTGTCAGCAAAAGAGGCCAACACTAGGCCCCTTGTATGGCACCTCTCCCATGGGGACCAGCAGCCACCTGGTGGCAGACTGATTACACTGGGCCTCTTTCTTCGAAGAGGAGAGATTCATCCTCCCTGGAATATACATGTTTTCTGGATGTGGAGTTTCCTTCCCTCAACATAATACCTCAGCCAGCTGTACCATCTCTGTGCTTAGGGAATCCTTTGTCCATCCGCCGGTATTCTGCATGGCACTGCTTCTCGTCCAGGAGCCCATTTCACAGCTAAGGAAATACAGCATGGGGCTCATGCTTATGGAATCCACTGGCCTTAACCCACATATTCCATCACCTAGGAGCAGATGGACTACCTGAGAGACGAAATGGCTTATTGAAGACTCACTTGTGGTACCAGTTGGGAGACCATACCCCTGAACAATGTGATTCTGTCTCACAGGATACAGTACATGCTTTGAATCAGCGACTGTTATGGGGTGTTCTCGCCCCCATAGCCAGAACACATGGATCTGGGCATCCAGGGTTAGAAGTGGGAGTGGCTCTTCTCACTTTTAAACTCAATAACCCATTTGCAGGATTATTTTTCCTGCCCCAGAAACCTTGAGCAATGCTGTTATGAAAGTCATAGTCTCCAAGGGAGGAATGCTTCCACGAGCAGACACAGTGGCTCAGTTGAACTGGAAAGTGAGAATGCCTTCTGGACATTTTGGACTTATACCATTGAATCAACTGGCAAAAAAAAAAAAAGTCACTCTAGGTGAGGTGAACTCAAGTTGCTCCTAAAAATGCAGACAAGAAGGACTGTGAAACCCAGGGAGTTAGCTGGAGGTGCCTAGGAGTGATGGCTTGGGTCACTCCAGATGAAGGAAATGTGGACTGGGGAGTGGAAGAGGGAAATGTATTTCTCACTGACAGCCTCCCAGCAAATCGCAGAAACCAGGAAAGCAGTAGCATTGTATATTTTCTGTTAAACGCATGTGTTCATTTTACATGCTGACCAGTTTCTTCTCTTTCATGTACCTAGAGTCGAAAGTTAACTTCACAGTGTACTCATTAGGTAACAATATTCAGTGGGACTCTGCCTGAATTTGAGGAATAGTTGAGATTACCAGTGATGAATACAATGACTGTTGGGCTGTGTATCTCCGTATTTTGGGGAGAAGGTGAGAACTTTACCTTTAAGACAGATAGCTGTGTTTTGTTACAAGAAAAATTGGAGTTGTTTTATTGATGCACAGAAGTCGATAACTGTGTAGAAGGGGGTTTGGAAGGCAACCGGCCGCCGGGCTGTCCTCAGTTGTATTGCTGTGCTTTTGCTAAAGGGGTTCTTTGAGTTTGTTTTTTTTAATTAAAGATTTTATTTATTTATGTGACAGACAGAGATCACAAGTAGACAGAGAGGCAGGCAGAGAGAAAGGGGGGGAAGCAGGCTCCCCGTCGAGCAGAGAGCCCGATGTGGGGCTTGATCCCAGGACCCCAGGACCATGACCTGAGCTGAAGGCAGAGGCTTTAACCCACTGAGCCACCCAGGTGCCCCGATTCTTTGAGTCTTAAATGTCTCTTCTTCTTTGCTCAAATTTGAGGCCCAGCTTGTTTCACCATGAAGTTTCTTCCAATGACCTCATCCTATAGTGATTTCCTCCTCTGTAGAACTTGACTACATCACACCTTTAGCACCTAATTATAGTCTGAATGTAATTTTCCTCTAATTATTTGATTTGTTATGCTGCCTTTCCACCAGCCCCAACCCACCAGATCCTAAGTTCTTTTAGAACTACATCTCTTTTTCTTTTTTGTTGTTATCCATCAAAAACACGCATATGAATACACTCAATAAATATATCTAAATTAAATAGCTGTCCTTACTCACTTGCCTCACTGGTTAATCTCCTTCTTGCTGCAAATTCACTTTCAGGTAATACTAGTGTTTCCCAACCTAATTTGACTAACAAGTACTTGTGACATTAATAATCAGTGTCTCAAAAAAATAGTCAATGTCTCTAAACCACTTGGGAATTAAAAAAAACTCATTAATTTTTGCTTTGTATATAGCAGTGATTTATATAAAATATTTTACTTTGGATTAACATAAAATTCTTTTAAAAATATAATCTATAATGTTTGTTAACATTTTCCCATTACTTAAAAATAATTATGTAAGAAGAATTAAAAGGACATACTGTAGTTCCTCAAAAAATTAAAAAATGTGATCCAGTAATTCCACTTCTGGGTACAAATTGAGAAGAATTGAAAACAGTCTCGAAGAGGTATTTGTTCATAGCAGCATTATTTATAATAGCCGGAAGATGGAAGTCAAACAAGTGTTCATTGAGAGATGAATGGGTAAACAAAATGTGGTATTATACATGCAATGTAATATTATTCAGCCGTAGAGAGGAAGGAAATTCTGACACATGCTACAACATGAATGAATATCGAGGATATTATGCTAAGTGAAATAGGCCGGTCACAAAAAGACAAATGCTATATAATTCCACTTACATGAATGGAATCAACAGAGCAGTGAAATTCATAGAGACAGAAAATAGAATGGAGGTTGCTAGGGACTGGGGGAGGGAGGGGGGAGTTGTTGTTTAATGGGTACAGTTTCAGTTTTGCAAGGTGGAAAGAATTCTGGAGATTGGTTGCACAACATGAATATGCTTAACACTACTGAACTATACACTGAATAGTTAAGATGGCAAATTTTATGCTATGTGTATTTCATCACAATTTTTAAAAATCCAACAGAGTCTATAAAATGAAATTTATAGAGAAGATTATTCAGGAACCAGAAAAAATTATTGAGAAAAATTAAAGAGGACCAAAATAAATGGAATGATTAGATTAGGAGGATTAGAAGACCCGATATTGTGAAATGAAAATTTATTCTGAAATCATCTGTAGATTTATCTGTAGATGTATTGCAATCACAATAAAAATTTCAATACTTTTTCTGGAAAATAAAAAAGCCTGATACTAACATTTATATAGAAATGCAGAGTTAAGAAGAACCAAGACACACTTAAAGGAGAAGAATGAGATGGAAGGGTTTGCCCTATTGGTTGTCAAGATGTATTAAAAGTCTGCAGTAAAGGGGCACCTGGGTGGCTCAGTGGGTTGAGCCTCTGCCTTTGGCTCAGGTCATGATCCCAGGGTCCTGGGATCAAGCCTCGAATCAGGCTCTCTGCTCCACAGGGAGCCTGCTTCCCCCTCCGCCTCTGCCTGCCTCTCTGCCTACTTGTGATCTCTCTCTCTCTCTGTCAAATAAATAAATAAAAATCTTAAAAAAAAAAAAAAAGTCTGCAGTAGGGGCACCTGGGTGGCTCAGTGGGTTAAAGCCTCTGCCTTTGGCTCAGGTCATGATCCCAGGGTCCTGGGATCGAGCCTCGCATCAGGCTCTCTGCTCGGCGGGGAGCCTGCTTCCTCCTCTCTCTCTCTGCCTATCTCTCTGCCTACTGTGATCTCTGTCTGTCAAATAAATAAATAAATAAATCTTAAAAAAAATAAATTATGTGGCCCAAATAAATATATGGAAAAAGTAAAATAAAATTTTATTCTTACCTCACACCATACACAAAAATCATTTCCAAGTCAGTTGTGGACCTAAATGTGGAAAGCAAAACAATAAAGATTTTGGAATATAATATGGCAAAATGTCTTCAAGGTATTGGGATAGGGAGTGATTTTAGAAATAGGAGCCTGAGTGGCTCGGTTGTGCTTCTGACTCTTGATTTTGGCTCAGGTGATGACCTCAGGGTTGTGAGATCCAGCCCCACATTGGGCTTCTCGCTAAGTGGGGAGTCTGCTTGAGATTCTGTCCCTCTACCACTTCCCCTTCCCTCAGTCATCTGTGTGTGTGTGTGTGTGCGCACGTACTCGTGCGCGCTCGCGCTCTCTCTCAAATAAATAAATCTTAAAGCCATAAAACAAAAATAGGACACTAAAAGAACAGTCACAAAGGGAAAAATTATGAATTTGACTTATTAAAATTCTGAACTTCTATTCCTCAAAAGACTGAAAAGGCAAGCAAGTGTGGAATCCCAGGATGATTATTGTGTGCAACAATGAGAGGATAAGTAATTAATCTCATTGGAGTGGCAGCACTGAAGAGAGCTCCAACAACTTTTAAAGTAGTATTGTTGGAGGTTCCAGATTTGTTTTAAAAAAAAGTTAAAGGACCTTATAGCTTCAGTATAGAGTTTGGGCTTTAATTTTGTTAAGTACCTAGAAAACTAAGCAAATTAAAAAAATGAAGCCATGTAATGATTTTTCAGGAGCAAAAACATACAAGGATGTTACCAGAAAGAATATATAATTATACGGTACTTCCTGGTTCATCTCTGAACAGTATTTTTGAACTCATAAATCATAATTTGGTAATCATGATTAATTATATTGTATTATAACTATATTTAGATATACTGTAGTTATGTTTAAATATAGAACAATATTACATTAAAATTAAATGTAGAATAATACATTTATATTTAAACATATTTTTATTCATTAACACTGTCTTATAATAACTACATTTAGAAAAGAAGGACGTGATAGGGAAAGAAGTAAATCCCTAGCTTCCCGAGCGGTAACACAGTGTTCTTTGCCCTCTTCTCCACAAGAGGGCACAAGATGAATAAGATTTTCAATTCCATTGTTTCACTGCAGGCCTTTGGCTGTTACCAGCCAACCGTGTACTTCCATTTTGGTATTGTTGACAAAGTGCTATTGTTTTAAAGATTTTATTTATTTATTTGACACACAGAGAAAGAGATCACAAGTAGGCAAAGAGGCAGGTAGAGAGAGAGGGGGGAAGCAGGCTCCCTGCTGAGCAGAGAGCCCGATGTGGGGCTCGATCCCAGGACCCTGAGACCATGACCTGAGCCCAAGGCAGAGGCTTAACCCACTGAGCCACCCAGGCGCCCCGACAAACTGCTATTGTTAACATCTAAACAACCATCTTTGAATTCAGGGCACTACTAAAGGGATGTCCAGACAAAGAAGAAGTGATTCAAGGCACCCAGAATCTAATGGGATCCCAGAGGGGAAAAGAGAAGGACATTTGGAGGGCACGCTAAGGGCCCAAGGAGTCCTGCAGATCATGAGTTGGGGGTGTTCCTTTGGAGAGGTTGGAATGGTGGGGGGGGGGCACAGCTGGGAGAAATGTCAGTGACGCATTTGGGTGAGGCAGTGGAGATGGGATAGCCTGCACATGGAGATATCAGCTGTGAGAACCCTGAGGGCCCAGGATGGCCCTGGGATTGCAGGAGATTGTACTCTAGAAGACTTGGGAGACGGGGAGGAAAGGTTTCACCACCAAGACTCTGCGTGCAGACACTGGGCAGAGCCATGCCTGTTCTCCCTTCTTTGCTTCTTGCAGCCTGCTATGTTCTATGTTCATTCCAGGCTCCCTGACCTCTGCACACACCCACACTGCCCTGCCCACCACACCCCCATGGCTGTCTTCTGGTGTACTTCACCCTCTCTTCACAGAGGCCGTTTCCTTGTCCAGGGCTCTTTCCTCTTAGAGACGGGCGTTTTCCTTCAGGATTCTCCCCATTTATCTGAAGGTTTAATCTCACCTATCAAGCCTTGGCTACCTTCTTATGCAGGACCTCTAAGCTTCTCTGACCAACTATTCTCCTCTTTTAGCCTGTTTCCTTTCTTGAGCTTCCCTGGTCTCTACGCCTCTTCTCTTCTCCCACCACCAGCATTGTCATCCTTCTTTCCCCATGGTGTCACATCTGTCATCCAGTCAGCTAACCTCTCTGAAGGCCCAGAAACAGACTGACTCCCCAGAACCACAGGGTTCTCATGAATATAGCTGGCAGTGTTTCCATACTTCCATTTTTCCTTTTGTGGCTTCTTCAAGCTCTACTCTTGGCATTTCAATTGAATACAAGTATTTTCAAAGCCACGGCTCTGCTTTGAACTGAACTTGAGAAGTAGAAAGGTATGTACTATGTTTCAGATGTTACTGGGAGAGGATTTTTAATTGAGCTTTTCCCTTGTGCCATATAATGGTGTCATGGAAATCAAACCAAATCAGGGGTCCGAATGCATAGGCTGTCCTCCTTTCACTTCCCTTCCTGGCCAGGGTATCTGGGGCAAGTGAACTTACCCCTTGGAGTTTCAGTTTCCTCGTCTGTAAAATGAAGGTAGTGGTAATAATTACTTCCTAGGAATGTCTCGAAAAATAAATGAGGTAAGAAATGAAGTAGTATTTACTAAGTGTCTATACTTTAAAAAATGTAGTTATTATTATTACTATTATTTCTTCATCTGTAAAACTCAAGTGAGATTGCCAAGGGAAGCCTGAATTATCTCCAAGAGGCTCCTTCAGGCTCTGTCTTCTGAGTTTGTCAAATACAATTTGCCATATGTGCTGGTCATGGTTTATAACTCAGTCCTTCTAGCTTCTCTCATCCCTCCTTTCCTTCTCTGGCAACTTCTACCTCACCCCAGTCCTTGGAACACCTGTGTAAAGAGCTCTTTGCACTAAATTCCTCTCTGCTTGAAAGAGTGAGTTTTTCAGTTCTGGGTGCAGTGGCTTCACCATCTGGGCAGTCAGCCCCAGACACCTGGGCACACAGGCCGAACCAGAGGAGTCACCGCCACCTCTCCTCACATTTGAGTTTCTAGGTATGAAAACGGGCCAAAAGATGCCATATTGGTTGCCATGACAAACCACCTGTTGTATACAAATGTTTTTATTTCTACTCTGGAGCGAAATCTCATACAGCCTGCTACGGGGCAGCTTCTCTGGGCCTGAGGGAGGGCTGAATCCTCACTGATGTGTTGAACTGATCAGGTTGCCCAGCACCCCGTAGGACATTTCTGCTTTTTTTCCTGCTTTCCAGCTTTAGAACAACAGCAGGCATGAGTTAACCCGTTGTTCATTGCACGTGTAGTCTAGCATGGCAGGGTTTGAAAATGGAGCCTGAATTGGCCCAGTTTGGGCTGAATGATAGATGCTGCTTTCCCAGGTATAGTCAAGACTACTCACAAGGGAGGTTTCCAAAGACTGATTCTGTGATCCCAGCTAACTTCCTATCTCTGACCTAAAAAAGAGGTTTAAAAGACTGAAAAAAGGCTGGATATGAGAAGGGATTTTGGAAAGAGCTGCTGGTGGTGCTGGTCCTAGCCAGTGCAGTAGAGGGAGAAACCAGAGGGGCTGTGTAGGAGGGGCCTGTGCTGCCACAGTTGGTAGGGGCAGAGGGAATGTGTGAGTATTTTCCAAGAACCAGACTTGGGCCACTTCAGTGAGAAAGCTGTTTTATATCCCAACCTAGAAGGCTGACTGATGAGTAGAACCCCACAGCAGAGTAAGGTCTGAGGCTCGATCAGACACATAAAGGTTGAGGAAGGGGTCTTGAATGACTGGCTAGAAAAAGATCCACACACTCCATGGAATCTCTGAAAACCTCACAAAATTACCTCAGGAAGGAAAGCACTCGCTTCCTGGGGAGGGCTGATGCCAGATCATCATAGAATTCCAAATCGTGTGAGAACTGTCCTGCCCCACTTTCAACTCCACCCTGGGTGGGGTCAGAAACCATGGCAAAGGGTGGAGTGAAAATCATGAAACAGGTTGGAGAGAAAAGAAAAATTTATTAGGACGTTTCCCCCTGCCAGTGTCATGGCAGAGGAGGAAAAACATGAAGTTTAAAGTTAATTATTATTATTTGCAACCAGGTGGATGGAACTAGAGGGTATCATACTAAGTGAAATAAGTCAAAGACAAATATATGATTTCACTCATATGTGGGGTTTAAGACACAAAACATGAACATAGGTGAAGGGAAAGAAAAATAAAACAAGATGGAAACAGAGAGGGAGGCAAACCATAAGAGACTCTTAACTCTCAGAAAAATAGGGTTGCCGGAGAATAGGGTAATTGGGTGATGGGCATTAAGAAGGGCGCTTAATGTAATGAGCACTTGGTGTTATATGCAACTGATAAATCACTGAATTCTACCCCTGAAACTGATTTTTAAAAGATGATGATGATGATGATGATGATGATTATTCTGGACACCACACTTGAATAACTGGATTTACAGTGACTAGAGGACCTTTGTTACTCATAAGGAACCAAAAAATCTTAGTTGCTGCCCGTGTTTCTGCACAGGGCAGGGAAGAACTAGCCCCGGCATAGGGGAAAAGAGTGATGCTCTCCGATCCCCACCTCCGTGAAGCTTGTTTGCTCCACAGAAAGGCCAGCCTGGTGTTCTGTGCCAGAGTTAGGAGTCCGTGGAGTGGCCATAAGGAGTGGCAGTGGCTCTGGGCTTTATTCTGGTGCAGGATGCAGCCCAAGAGTGTTCTGGCCCTACTCCTAGGAGCGGAGGGCTTTCATTTCCCCCAGGAACAGTGGGTCTCAGCAAAGCTCGAGATGGGATAGGGGAGTAGACAGAAAGGGGAAGGTGGGAAATAGACTGTTGAGAGTAAGGGGTTGTGAATTTGTCTAAGGTGTGGGGGGAACCTGGCTGGCAGGGCTAGTGGTCATTTGAGATTTGTGAAAGAACCTTCCCGGCTATGGCATCCCTGTCTCTGGTACCTGCTGCTCAGATCTGATGGCTGAATGGTTCCGGTTAACTGGTGCTGGGGTAGAAGAGAGCCGCAGGGTAGTTAAGGATATCAGAAGGCAAGGGCTGATGTGCTGGACCACGGGTTGTCTAAGCTAGATGAGAGAGAAAATGAAACATTGGCCCTGCAGACCAGGCCCTATAGGTCCAAGTATCGGAACTGGGATTCCGTAGTGAGTGGGAAGCACAGGAAATGGCGGTGTCAGAACAGCAGTCTTCGAAGCAGCCTTCTGAAGGTGGTACATTCACTTGTGAGAACAGAGATCTGGGCATCCCTTAGGATGTGGGCATCACGGTAGCTGAGCTGTTATGGAGGGAGAGGGAGAGGATGGGAAGGATGGGAAAGACTGAGAAGCCAGAGTGTGGTGGCTCATCCATGGCATGGAACTGACAGCAGAGAGAGGACTGGTGGAGAGGACTGGTTCAGTCAGTCAGGTGCTAAAGTTGCTGGATAAGGAGGTGAGTAGAAATCAGCCAGAAGTTGGGGCACCTGGGTGGCTCAGTCATTATCCCTCTGCCTTCGGCTCAGGTCATGATCCCAGCCTCCTGGGATTGAGCCTGGCATCGGGCTCCCTGCTTGGCAGGAAACCTGGTTCTCCCTCTCCCACTCCCCCTGCTTCTGTTCCCTCTCTCTCTGTGTGTCTCTGTCAAATAAATAAATAAAATCTTAAAAAACAAAACAAAACAGAAATCAGCCGGAAGTAGAGTCACATGTGATAAAGTCTTCTGGGCATGAACTTTCAGGGAGCTCCACTTCAAGGGAGGACAAATAGATTGGAAATGGATTTGGATGGTTGCAGTGACTGGAATGCTGTGGTATAATATTCAGTTATTAAGCTTTAGACCTTTCACCCCACCCCCACTACACACACATGCACGCACACACCCTGAGCTGACCAGGGTCTGGACCATTATGCAGCCTCAATCTAGGACAACTGGACCTTACCTGCTCTCACCATCACTGACACCCTCCAGGGGCCCTTAGGACGGGACATGCTGCAGTGGGAGTGAGGCTGGATGGCCCGTGTTTTCCCTTCAGCTCTTCTGCCTTCACTCTTTCATTTGCGGTAGAGAATTATTTGTCTGATGCAAGGGCTAGCTAGGTGCTTCATTAGTGCTCTCCAAGTGGCTGTTCATGGCTGATGAATGGCAGAGGCTGGTAATTAGACACAATCATGTTTAATAGGTCCCGGTGTTTGAAACAGCAGCTATGGAAGGGTAGTGTCCTCAGTCATTTCTCCGTACCACATGTAAGTGTATAAAGTAAACCGGAACAACACATCTGAATGGCTCTTTCCCCCCAGGGAGGGGAGTTTCAACATATAAATCATACTTCTCTTAGCACTTTGAGACAAGGAAGCCTTACTCAGTATTCTAGGTTGATATACTGCTCTGTGCTTGCATGAAATATCAGATGTTATAATCATTTTTCCGTGGGAATGCCCTGTTCCGGATCCACAGGGATCCTGACTTGTCAGTGTTTAGGTGCTACACCTGAAAGCAGCTGCCATGTCATTAGCATCACACTGTCCTCCAGCTGGCTTAATTCTCTTCCCCAGAAATCTGCTGAAGATCTAGTCCAAGGCCTGGCACACACTCCTGGTCTACAGAGTCTTCATTCTTCACCCCAATCCTTCCATCAAGGTTGAGGTCCTCAAAGCCACATGAGCCTCTGGGTTTTCCTGGAAGAAGAGAAGGGGCTTCAGCAAAACAGGGAGGGAACACTGGGAGGGGCAGAAGGAGAGTGGAGAAGTAAAGGAGAAGCAGGCGAAGAGAAGGGTGTGAGTCTGCAGTATTAGACAGTACCCATGCAAGCAGGACAAGACCTATAGGGCAATTGCAGGAGCCCTTGAGAGATGCTCATGAAACCTGGGGGTGGGGTATAGAGCCAGACTGCAATCAGTTTAGGTGTGAGAAAATGGAAGAGGCAAGTGCAGGCAGTTCTTTCAACAACTCTGGCTGAGAAAGGGCGGGGAGAAATGAGGCAATAACTGCAGGGAAGGTGTTTTTATGATGGGAGAGGTTTGAGCATCGATAAAAAGCCCACTTCATGTTTAAACAGTCCTTGGTTCTAACACGTTAAAGCCAAGGCGGTATGTAGTCAGTCATAGGTAGGGACAACATGACGAGCTTTGACACCTCTGATAAGACTGTGATGGCACCTGATCACACGTATATCCCAGGGCCAGTGGTTCTTAGCCAGAGTTCCACTCTGGGACAGACTGGGCTGGGGAGTGCAGTGCACAGAGCTGGATTATTTGGAAGCACTACAGGTGGTTGACAAAAACAAATAAATAATAAAAACAAATAGATTATTGAAGAACGAGAAAAGAGGAGAAAATAACTCAGAAAAACTTCATGTAATTGAAAATTAGTTCTAAAAATATACCAACACCTAAAAGGTATGTTGGATTTTAAGACAAAAACCAAACCCCCTCCGCACCCCACAGCTCTGAAGAGGCTTGCCTAGAGGCCAAGTGTTCTATGGGTATTCTAGGGGAATGACCCCAGTTTTAGGATAGAGAGCTCTAGTCTGATGACTGGAGACACCTAGTCATACATAAACACATGCCGTTTGCACCGGCTTCCAGGGAAAAAGAAAGTGTGGAGTCTGGCACTTGCTGGTTATAGGCAAAGGAGGTTAACTTGGGAGAAATGGGCATATTTTGTTACAATGTAAATTAACAGAATGATTTCAGAATGGTGAATGTCTTGATAAAAACATGATCAAATGACAGCATACCTCAAAAAAAAAAACAAAATTAAAATTGAATTAATCAAATTTTAAATTGAACAGGATGAGTTTAACTGATAAACTAAAGCACATAAATTGTCTTTTAAAAGGGCAGAATTCAGGGCACCTGGGTGGCTCAGTCATTTAAGCATCTGCCTTGGGCTCAGGTCCCAGGGTTCAGGGATTGAGACCTGCAACGGGCTTCCTGCTCAGCAGGGAGTCTGCTTCTTTTACCACTCCTCCCTCTGTACTCTCTCTCTCTCAAATAAATAAGTAAAATCTTCAATAAAATAAAAGGGCAGAATTCTGCTCCTTGCCAAGGTAGAGTAGCAAGAGACTGCATTTGCTCTCCTACTCAAAACAATCAAAGAAAGAAAAATGAACAAAATATATGAAACAGTGGTTGTGAAGAGACTGGACCTCAGGCAACAAAAGACAGTGATCCCTGAGATCAAGGAAACAAATGAGTGTCCCAGCTTATTTGAGAGTTTTCAGGTGACAGTACAGGGAAGGGTACCCAAGCAAACTAAGACCCAGTTATGTGCTGCCTACATGAAACTCAATATAAAGACATAAATAGAGGTAGAAAGCAAATTGGTAGTTTCCAGGAGTGGAAGAAGGGAAAATAGGAAGTGATTGCTTAACGGGTATAGGGTTTTCTTTTGGGGCGATTAAAATATTTAGGAATTAAATAGAAATAGTGTTAACACAACATTGTGAAGGTATTGAGTGGCACAGAATTGCCATTAAATGGTTATTTGGATGTTGTGTGGATTTTACCTGGGGGAAAAAAAACCTGAACAGGCACGCAAAGAAAAAAAACAATGTAAATGGCAATCAGCAGAAACCAATGGGAGATCTAGAGAATGCAGTTATAAAACTCAGACTTTAAAATACTTTTGCTTGCTGCATTCACTGAGATGAAATGTGACAGTATTTTGATAGATAAATATAAACTATTAAAAAGAAACCAAAGGGAAATTCTAGAACTGTATGTAAAACAGTTGATATTAGTAACTCTGTGGAAGGGTTTAATAGCAGAATAGATAGGTGAAGAGAAATTAATAACTTTTTGATGAGTTAGAAGACAATATCCAGAATATAGTATTGAGAGATGAAAAGACAAAAACTGCAGAATTAAAGATAAGAGACAAAGAAGTTACAGAAAATAATCCTATAAGGAGAGAATAAGATGAGTGGGACAGAAGCAGTATTTGAAGAATTAATAGTTGAGAATTTTAAAAAATGGATCAAGGGTATTAAGCCATTAAATTTATAACTGACTTCCAAGGAGAAGGAAGACAATGGAATCTGGAAGACAATAGACTTCAAAATTCTTAAAGAAAATATCAGCCAATAGATGGTGTAGACCACAAGTGCTTTAATAGTTCGTAAGTGGGACATTAACTTAGGATAAGAAAGAATTACAAGAGATGGGTGAAGATTGTACAGGCCACTAATGAGTCATGAGCAAGGGATGTTTTCCAGGCAGGTAGTTAGGAAATCTCAAGGACTACTGGTAGAATAGTGAGTCAGTCTGTGGGTGAAGCTGAGCTCCCATTACTAGGGTCGGGATGGAAATTGAGCCTGGAAGGGTCAGTAGGAGCAGGATGGTGAATGATCTCATTCTACAAGTGATAGGAAATACTGAAGCTGTTTTTGTGGCATCCTTGTTTCCTGGTAGGATACTACTATTAAAGGTCTTCTCACATTTTCCTCCTACTACCCAATAGGTATAAATCATACTGTCTCTTGGTACTTTACTTTGAGTGAAATTAAACTTAGATAAGTACCAGCTTCAACCTGCACTATACTTTGATTCCCTTGAGAGGAAGTATTACGGATTATCACTTTTAAAGAATCCAATTGCAAAGAATCTTATTTCCTCTTTGACTTGTTCCTCTGGAGCTAGAGTGAGACAGTAAATTAGGAAGTGAAGGGAAAATACAGAAGTTCCCCTTCAAAGTTGTTTCCATATGGCTGACCTTTTGAATTACTCTTTCTCTTCCTAAGCACTATACTTTCAGTCCTAACCTTTGCCTTTCTGTCTCCACCAGGGCAGGAATACTCCTTATATACCCATACTGTCTTAATCAGTCAACACGAGCTCCATTTTGCTGTAATTGTGTTTTCCTGACCTCTGAGTGCCACTCCCATTTGTCCCTCTCCTCCAGAGTCTGACTCTGTTATGATACCATATGACCCAGCAATCCTACTTCTGGGTACATATCCAAAGGAATTAAAATCAAGATCTTCTAGAGTTATCTGCACTCCCATGTTCATTGCAGCATTATTCTCAATAGCCAAGATATGGAAACAACCTGAGTGTCCTTCACCACATGAGTGGACAAAGAAGTGATAGGTGTAAGTATAGGAATATATACAGATACACACACAATGGAATGTTATGCAGCTATGAGACAGAAGGAAATTCTGCCATTTATGACAACTTCGATCAATCTCGAGAACGTTCTGTTAAATGAAATAAATCGGAGAAAGACAAGTTCGGTATGATATCACGTATGTAGAATCTAAAAATGTCAAACTCAGAGAAACAGAGTAGAGTGTTTCGTTACCAGTGATGATTGGAGGGTGGAGGAAGTGGGGAGATACTGGATAAAAGGTACAAACTTCCAGTTATAAGATTAACAAATTTGGGACCCTAACAAACTGTGTGTTGATTATAGCTATAATACTGCATCATATACTTGAATGTTGCTAGGAGAGTGGATCTTCAATGGGTTCACACACAAAAAATCCTAACTATATGATGGGTGAAGGTGGTAGCTAATACTTATGGTGGTAATCATTTTGTGATATGTAAATGTATCAAATTGACACTTTGTACACCTTAAACTTATACAATATTAAGTGTCAGTTGATCTCAAGAAAGCTGGAGGGAAAAAAAGATTCCTCAACTTTAATTTATAGTCCTTTTGCTGATTTAAAATTCCACTATACATTTGGTATAGTGCTCTGCCTCTAACTGCTGTGTGCAATGTAGAACTTTCCAATCAGGGTAGTTACAAGGGTCCCAGACGTATGTACACATAAAATTGCATAGATAGTATCAGCTTGCTGTTGAGAATAGTTACATGAGTCTTTCCTCTCACCATCAAAGTGTGAAAGTTCTGTTTCCTTCAAGTTTGCAAATGTTTGATATTATCCAACTTTCAGATTTTAGCCCATCAAATGAGTATAAAGTGATGCTTCATTCTTTAGTTGCTGAGATTGAACTTTTCTTCACATACTTTTTAGCCACTTGGATTTGCCTTATTCATATCTTTTGCCAATTTTCTAATTAGGTGCCCTATCTTTTTTTGTGTTCTGAAAGATTTCCATATATATTTTAGAGCAGCACTGTCCAGTAGAACTTTATGAGATGATGGAAATGTGTTCCTTTTTTTTCAAAGACTAAACATTTTATTTATTTTTTTAATTTTTAAATTTTCTTATTTTTTATAAACATATAATGTATTTTTATCCCCAGGGGTACATGTCTGTGAAGTTCTTTTTTTTTTTTAAGATTTTATTTATTTACATGAGAGAGACTGTGTGTGTGTGCAGGGGGAGGGAAAGAAGGAGAGGGAGAGAGGGAGCAGACTCCCTGCTGTGTTGGTAGCCTTATGTGGGGCTTGAACCAGGGCCCTGAAATCATGACCTGAGCTGAAGTCAAATGACTGGGCCACACTGGCTGGCGCCCCTGGAATTGTGTTCTATTTGTGCCCTCCTATATGGTAGGCACTAGCCATGAGTGGCTGTTGAGTACTTGAAATGTGACTAGTGCAACCAAGGAACTGGATTTTAAATTTTATTTAATTTTAATTAATTATAATTTAAATGTAACTAGCCAAATGTGACTACTGACTACTACATTGGACAACATGGGATCTGGATATTAATACCTTGTCAGTTTTTGGCATTGCAGATATCTTCTCCTGATTTGTCAGCTGTTGAAAGAATTTAGTCTATTGAGACCTTTGTTAAATAGAAGTTCTTAATTTTGATGTGTTTAAATCCATACATCCTTTTGCTTTATGGTTTGGCTTTTTTTTGGTGGGGGGGAAGAATTCTCTATAAACTCCTTATCATAAATATAATTCCTGGAATTTTCTGCTATTACCTTTAAGTTTTCCCTTTAATATTTAGTTCTTTAATCCAACAAAGGCTCTTATTTGTAAGTGGTATGAAGACCTTGCTTTGTTTTTCTGCACATAATGAATCAGTTTTCCCAACTCAATTCATTATGGTGCTTTCTTTTTCTGGCAGAGTGTGGAAGCATTTTTAAAAAGATTATATACCAGGTCCAGTAATACCTAGATCTGTTTGTTAACCCTTTGCTCTGTACAATGGTCCATTTGCCTGTTCCCATGTGAGTTTCCACTGTTTTAAAACTTTACATTTATAGTATGTCTTCATAATTAATTGGTAGGACAATTTGTCTTTCTTTGCTTTTCATGATCAAATTGACTATTTGAGAAGCCTTATTCTGTTAAATTTTAGAATAATTTTATAAATTTTTTCAAAACTCTTGGTGAATTTTAATAGGGATTACATTAAATTTATAGTTTAATTTTGGAAGAACCAAATTCTTAAAGCATTGTTATTATATACATATCTATTTATGTAAATTATTTGTTTTTTTCCCCCCATGTTTATCAGCTTTTTCTTTCCACAGCTTTTTTATTAAGGCTTTATTTTTAAGTAATCCTTATACCCAACATGGGCCTTGAACTCACAACCCTGAGATCAAGAGCCACATGCTCCACTGACTGAGCCATCCAGGTGCCCCATCATGTTTTACAGCATTTTAAAAAACAGCTTTATAAAACCATCATACAAAATCCTGCACATATTTGAAACGTGCAGATTGGCAGGCTTTGACATTTGAATGAGGCCATGAAACCATCACCAATATCAAGATAGTGATAGTGAACAAATTCACCCACCTCAAATTCCTTGTGCCCCTTTGTAATCCTTTTCTTCTATCCCTCCCCATGCCTTACGTGATGCAACCAGTGATTGCTTTTTGTCATTATAGGTAGGAAGAGTCCTTTGCATTTTCTGAAGTTTTTAATATATGGAATCACACATTGTCTGGCTTCTTTCACTCAGTATAAAAGTTTTCAGATTTATCCTATTGTAGCATGAATCAGTAGTTTGTTCCATTTTATTGCCGAGTAGTATTCTACTATATGGATATACCACAAATTTGTTTATCCATTCACACTTGGTAGACATTTGGGTTGTTTCCAGTTTGGAGCTATTACAAATAAAACTGCTATGACCATTTGTGTAAAAGTTTTTGCAAGCATATATATTTTCTTTACCCTTGGGTAAATATTTAGAAGTGAAATGGTTGGGTCATGTGGGTAGATGTATGTTTAACTTTTTAAGAAACTACCAAGCTGTGTTTCCAAGTGTTTGTATCTTTTGAAATTCCCATGAGCAGTATATAAGAATTCTAGTTCCTCTGCATCCTTCCCAACAGTTGGCATGGTCAGTCTTCATAATTTTAGCCATTCTGATAGGTGTGTAGATGTATCTCGTGGTTTTAATTTGCATTTCCCTTATTAATTTGCCAAAGGTATTGGGCATCTTTTCATCTGCTTATCTGTTTCCATACATCCTCTTCAGTGAGCTGTATTCAAATCCTTTGTCTATTTTTAAAAAAATGGGTTGTATTTTTTTATAGTGCTTTGAGAGTTCTTTATATGTTCCATGTAGTACTCCTTTATTAGATATGTAATTTGCGGATATTTTCTCTCAGTCTCTTGTCTTTTCATTCTCATAACAGAATTTTTTGAAAGCAGAAGTTTTGTTGATAAGTCTAATTTGTCAAATTGTTATAGGTCATTGTTGTATATAAAGAAATTGTATATAAGAAGTGGTGTATAGGAAAACTTTGCCTTACTCATTTATAAAGAAATTTTCACACAAGTTTTGTCCCTTCAGGTTTTACATTTAGGTCTATGTTTAGTATTGCTGCATAACAAATTAACCTCAAATGTAGTGACTTAAAACAACAGAAATCTGGGGAACTTCTGGGGAAGATGGTGAAGTAGGGGGACCCTACTCACCCTCATGAGGGATGAGTTTACCTCATGAGTTCACCATGAGGAATGAGTTCACCTCATCCCATGGATACAACTACGCTATAACACCTGCATCAGTGTAGATAACCCAGAAAATGACCTGAAGACTGGCAGAACAGATTCTCCACAGTTAAATATAAAAAAGAAGTCACAGTGAACAGGGTAGGAAGGGCAGGGATGCTTTGGGAGCTAACTGGACAACAGCTGTCCATGGGTGGTGGGGGGAGGGATGCTGCAGGTGTGGAAAGGGGAGAGAAACAAACTCTCACACCAGGGAGCACACATGGGGAAGATGAATCCACGTAACATTTGGCTTTGGAAACCAGAAGGGTGTAATTTCATGAGTTCTTAAAATCAACAGGGCTTAACACTTGGAACTTTAAAAATCAGTGGACTCAGCTCTGGAAGAGCAATGGGGGGGGCAGGTGCTGAGAGAAAACTGAGTCCTCACCCTTAAAAGAGATGGCACAAAAAAGCTCAATGGAAATACAGCATAAAAGCTGCTGTTTGAAAAATGCCTGGCATATACTAGAGGGAGATTTGTTTACTAATCTCAGAGTGTATGCTGGAAGGGAAGGGATTTTTGGGATACTTTTGCAAGAACAAATGAGCTGGCAGGTGCCATTCCCGCCCCCCCTCCCGCCCCAGCTTAGACATAGGGACACCAATGGGAACCAGTGTTGCACCAACATGGCTACCTAATGTGCTAAAAGTGCTCCCCACCCCCTTGTTCT
>PISX010000456.1:0-94316 GCA_004024625.1 Mellivora capensis | reverse complement strand
CAAAGTGATGCCACAAGCCAGCAGTGTACAAGCATCCCCGACAGGGGCCAGCACCACTCCAAAGGGATTCTTCCCCGGGGAGGGGGGGGATCACTACAGACACCAGTCTGACTGTATTGCCATCTGTAGGCTGGGGGCAGACATTTGGTCTGACTCTATGCCCCATTCACTAATGAAAGCTTCTCAGGGAGCAACACAGGGAAAATACCCTGTAGTTCTGTACTACTGCATCCTGACAAATGCCTGTTCTGACTTAACTCAAGCTCAGGTCAGTCCCAGACTGGCCCCTTAACAACACACAGACCAATCCTGCCCACAATAGGCAAAGAGAGCCATTGCAGATGACTGGACTGAAGGCAGCTGCAGCTCAGCCATAATAGCAGGGTGTACACAACACACATAGGAAACACTTCTGAAGTGACAAGTTTCAGAGAACAAGGAACATTGCACTACAGAGAACAACAGGACCTTGTCTTCATAACACCACTATTTTCAAGAGCAGGAGAAATAGCTGACACTCCTAACACATAGAAACAGACACAAAGAGTTAGACAAAATGAAGAAAAGGAGGAACATGTCCCAAATGAAAGAACAGGACAAAAATCACAGCAAGAGATCTAAAAATATCAAAGTACAAGATCTGCGTGAAATGAAGCTAAGTAATATGCCTGATGGAGAATTTAAAGTAACAGTCATAAAGATACTCACTGGACTTGAGAAAAGAGTGGAGAACCTCAGTGAGACTCTTAACAAAGAGATAGAAAACATAAAAAAGAACCAACCAGAGATAAAGAACTTTATACCTGAAATTAAAAATACAGTAGACAGAATAAATAGACTAGAGGAAGCAAAAGAAAAAAAAAAATCAGCGACCTAGAGGACAGAGTAATGGAAAGCAATCAAGCTGAATGGGAGATATAATAATAATAATAATAATAATAATAGTTAAGGAAACTCAGTGACACCATCAAACATAATATTTGCATTGCAAGGATCCCAGGAGAAAAAAGGGAAAGGCGGCAGAAAAATTATTTGAAGAAATAGTAGCTGACAACTTTCTGAATCTGTAGAAGGAAACAGAAATCGAGATGCAAGAGGCCCGAAGAACCACACCAAAATCAACCCAAGGAGGTCTAGACCATAGTAGTATGGTCCAGACACATAGTAATTTAAATGACAAAAAACAGTGATAGAGAATTTTAAAAGCAGCAAGAGAAATCAGTTACATACAAGGGAAACTCCAAAAGGCTATCAGCTGATGTTTCAGCAGAAACTTTGCAGACCAGATGAAAATGGCATATGTTTAAAATCCTAAAACAAAACAAAAACCCTGCAACCAAGAATACTGTATCCAGCAAGGATCACATTCAGAATAGGAGAGATAAAAGGTTACCCAGACAAACAAAAGTTAAAGGAAATCATGACTGCTAAAACCATCCCTACAGGAAACGTTAAAGGGGATGCTGAGTGGAAAGGAAAGACATAAGTAGGGGTAAGAAAAGTAAAAAGCAGAAAAGAAGTAAGATTAAGTATTTCTATAAAACTCAGTCAGGGGATTCACAAAAGGATGTTAAGTATGACACCAAATACCCAAAGCATGGAGGGGAGAGGAATGAAGTATGTGTTCAAATGTCAGCAACCATCAACTTAATATAGACTGCTATGTGCATAAGATGTTCTATACAAACCTAATGGCAACCACAAATCAAAAGCCAGTCATAGACTGATGATAACCAGAGAAAGGTGGGGGTGGAGAATGGGTTAAATAGATGAAGGGCATTAATTTAAATTCCAGTTAACTAAACTCCAGTTTTAACTGGAATTTAAATTAAAACTTAAAAATATAAAAAATAGTGCTCACTTTGGCAGCACATCTACTAATGACACAGAAGTTAGTATGACCCCTGCTCAAGGATGACATGTAAATTCATGAAGCATTTCATACTTCAAAAATAAAGATAAATAAAAGTATAATTTATTTTGATAACTTTCAAATATTAAAACTAGTCAGATATGTAAAGAATAAAGATAAAGGAATAAAAAAAAGATAAAGGAATCCAAATAATCGCTAAAGAAAGCCAGCAAACCAAGAGAGAAGAAAGCAAGAGAAGGAGCAGAAAAGAACTACAAAGCAATCATAAAACATTATTAAATAACAAAATGGCAATAGGTATGCTCCTATCAATAATTACTTTGAATGTAAACAGACTAAATGTTCCAATCAAAAGACATAAGGTGGCAGAATGGATAAAAAGCAAGACACACCTATGTGCTACCTACAAGAGACTCATTTCATACCTAAAGACACATGTGGGTTGAAAGTGAAGGAATGGGAAAGCATTTATCATGCAAATGGAAATAAAAAGAAAGCCAGGGTAGCAATACTTATATTGGGCAAAATAGCCTTTGAAACAGACTGTAACAAGAAACAAAGAAGGACATTCCATAACCATTAAGGGAAAAATCCAACAAGAAAATATAACAATTGTAAATATTTATGCTCCCAACATGGGAATACCCAAATACATAGAGCAGACATTAACAAAGGAAGAAATCAGTAATAATACAGTAATAATAGAGGACTTCAACACCCCACATACATTAAGGGATAGATCATCCAAACAGAAAATAAACAAGGGAACAGTGGCTTTGAGTAACACATTGGACCAGATGGATCTAACAGATATATTCAGAACCTTCCATCCAAAAACAGCAGAATACACATTCTTCTCAAGTGCACATGGAACATTTTCCAGAACAGATCACTGTTAGGCCACAAACAAGTATCTTCAACTTCATAAATCTTTTCTTCTCTAAATCTGGTAGTTACTTTAGGGTTTATATTATACATCTTCAACTTACTATGATCTACCTTCAAGTGATGTATCACTTCACTTATAGTATTAGAAACTTATAATACTTTACTTACATTACCTCCTAGACTTTATCATCCACTTTATTCATTTGTTATAAACCCTAGGATGCAATGTTATTACTTTTGTTAAGCCATCAATTATTTTTAAAGGAACTTAAATAAGACAAAATATATATTTACCCATGTAGTTAGTTACCATTTTTGGTGCCTTTCATTTCTTTGTGTAGATTCAGATTTATTTCTGACATCATTTCCCTTTTGCTGGAAGGATAGCTTCTGACATTTTTTTTGTAGTGCAGTTCTGATGAGATTAATTCTTTCAGCTTTTGTATGTCTGAAAATATCTTTATTTTGCCTACATTTTTAAGGAGATATTTTCACTGGGTATAGAATTTAAAGTACAGTTTCTTCTTTCAGTACTTTAAGGATATTGCTCCCTATCTTCTTGCTTATGTTGTTTCCAGTGAGAAGTCTTGTTCTTACCTTTGTCTCTCTCTACATAACTTCCCTGACCTCCTTCTCCAGCTGCCTTTAAGAGTTTCTCATCACTGTTTTTTAAAAATTATTTTGTGACTTGGTGTAGTTTTCTTCATGTTTCGTAGGCTTGCGATTCATTGAATTCCTTGGATTTTTAGAGTTACTGGTTTGCAAAAAACTAGGGAAAATTTCAGCCATGAAATCAAATATTTTTGACCTCTCATTCTCTTCACTCCTATGCAGGCTACATTTATATGTATGTTAGGCTGATTGAAGTTATCTTGCAGTGCACAGTTCACAAAAGTTCCCTTCTTCCTTCTTCCTCCTCCCCCTACCCCAACCCTCCCTCTCCTCCTTCTCCTTCTTCTCTGCCATTAATACCATCCAGTGCATTTTCATTTCAGACATCACAGTTTTCATTTCTAGAAGTTTGATTTAGGTACTTTAAAAAAATATATATCTTACATTTCTATTTAAAAATTTGAACATAGAGAAGACAATTATAATAATTGTTTTGATAGCTTTGCTTATTCTAACATCTGTGACAGCTGTTGGTGGTTTGGTTTCAATTTATTGATTTTTTTTTTATTGTGAATTGTATTTTCGTGCTTCATTGCCTGGTGACCTTTGTTTTAATACCAGACATTGAATTTTACCTTGTTGAGTGCTAGGTATTTTTGTTGTTGTTCTACTGTTGTATTCTTAATATTCTTAAGGTTTGCTCTGGGATGTACTTAAACTTCTTAGAAAAAGTCTGATCCTTTCAAGTCTTATTTTTATGATTCTAGTGAGTCCAGAGTAGTGCTTAGTCTGGGGATAATTATTTCCCATTACTGAGGCAAGGCTTTTCTGAGTATTCTGCTCAATGCTCTGTGAATTATGAGTTTTTCCAGTCTGGCTGGTGAGAATAGGCACTGTTCCCAGCTCGGTGGCAGTGCCAGCCACTGTTCTCCAATCCTGTCAGATAGTTTTATTCCCTTAGTCTTAGGCAGTTCCTCTCCTCCTGTGCTGGTAAATACTTTTCTGCTAAATACTCAAGGGTGACCCTCTCACATCTCTGGGGTTCTCTCTCTGTCCTAAGCACTTTAGCCACCTTGACCACTATATGACTCTCAGCTATGACTCCTCAACTCAGGGAGACTGCTAGTCTCTGCCTGGGTTCCCTCTCCCTACACTGCAGCATGAAAACTCTTAAGGCAGTAAGCTGGACAAAAGAGCTCATGTTATTTTGTTCTTGTCTCTCAGGTCAATGTTTATTATTGCCCAGTGTCCAATATCTTTAAATGTGTTGTTTCACATATTGTGTCTTGGTTTGTTTGTTTATTTGAGTCAGGAGTGTAAAATCCTATTTTTATACTCTTATTAATCCATCTTGAGTGGAAGCAAATGTCCTTTCCTTTATTTTCTTAATTTGAAATTTTAAGTAATTTCCATAAGTATTATGTGCATTCTTCAGTTCTTTCTTTCTTTCTTTTTCTTTTTTTTAAAAGTAGGCTCCATACCCAGCATGGACCCCAGTGCAGGGCTTGAAACCATGACCCTGAGATAAAGACCTGAGCTGATATCAAGAGTCAGACACTTAACCCACTGAACCACACAGGCAGTCCTTGGATTCTTTCTTTGACAGTGTTCTTCCTTCTGTTTTCTCTGTTCTCTCTGAAATTTGTCTTTGGATGTTAAATTTTTCTGGACTAACCCCTAATTTCTATGTTTTTTTTTTTAATTGCAGTGTAGCTGACATACAATATTATTTTAGTTTCAGGTATACATAGGGATTTATATACATTACAAAATGCTTATCATGGGCAGTGTAGTTACCATCTGTCACCATACAAAGTTATTCCCTATGCTGTATTTTTCATTCCCGTGACTTACATACTTTATGACTGGAAGTTTGTACCTCTTAATCCCCTTCACCTATTTTACCCACTCCCCACCCCTGCCAGTTTGTTCTTTGTTTATGAATCTGTTTCTGTTTCTGTGTGTTTTGTTTTTTTAGATTCCACATATAAGAAAATCATGTTAATTGTTTTTCTCTATCTGATTTATTTCACTTAGCATATAGGTTGCTTCTGTATCTTGGCCATTGTAAATAATGCTGCAACGAGCATAGGGGAGCATATATCTCTTTGAATTGGTGTTTTTGTTTCCTTTGGGTAAATACCCATAAGTGAGAAAGCCTGGCTGGCTCATTTGGTAGAGTATGTGACTCTTGATCTCGGGGTCTTGAGTTCAAGCCTCACGTTGGATGTAGAGATTACTCAAATAAATAAATAAATCTTTTAAAAAATACACATAAGTGGAATTGCTTGATTATATTTCTGTTTTCTATTTTTTAAGGAACCTTCATACTGTTTTCCAAAGTTGCTGTACCAATTTACATTGCCATCAATAGTGCACAAGGGTGCTTTCCACATTATTGCCAACACTTGTTATTTCTTGTCTTTTTGAAACTAGCTATCATAACTGATGTGCAATGATACCTCATTTTAGTCTTTATTTTTACAGTTGATATACAGTGTTACATTAGCTTCAGATGTACAATACAGTGATTTGACAAGTCTGTGTTATGCTATACCTACCACCAGTGTAACTACCATCTATCACCATACAGAACTATTACAATTCCATTGATTATGTTCTCTATACCTTTTCTCCCTGTGACTTATTCATTCCATAGCTGGAAGTCTGTATCTCCCATTCCCCTTCACTCATTTTGCCTATCCTCTACCCCCTGGCAACCATCGGTTCTCTATATTTATGAGTCTGTTTCTGCTGTTTGTTGTTCCTTTGTTTTGTTTTTTAGATTCCACATATAAGTGAAATAATACAGTATTTATCTTTGTCTGAGTTAATTCACTTAGCATAATACCCTCTAAGTCCATCCATGTTGTTGCAGATAGTAAGATTTCTTCTTTTTTAATGGCTGGGTAATATTCATGTGTGTGTGTATCACATCTTCATTATCCATTCATCTATTAAAAAATACTTGGACTGGGACGCCTGGGTGGCTCAGTTGGTTGGATGACTGCCTTCGGCTCAGGTCATGATCCCGGAGACCTGGGATCGAGTCCCGCATCAGGCTCCCAGCTCCACGGGGAGTCTGCTTCTCCCTCTGACCTTCTCCTCGCTCATGCTCTCTCACTGCCTCTCTCTCAAATAAATAAATAAAATCTTAAAAAAAAAATACTTGGACTGCTTCCATATCTTTGCTATTGTAAATAATGTTACAATAAACACAGAAGTACATATGTCTTTTCAAATTAGTGTTTTCATTTTTTTTTATAAATACCCAGGAGTGGATTTACTGACTTGTATGATAATTGTGTCTTTAATTTTTTGAGGACCCTCCATACTGTTTTCCATAGTGGCTACACTAGTTTGCATTTCCACCAACAGTGTAGGTGGGTTCCCCTTATTCGACATCCTTGCCAATACTTGTTTCTTGTGTTTTTTATTTTAGCCATTGCAGCAGTTGAAGGTGGTATCTCATTGAGGTTTTGATTTGCATCTCCTTGATGATGAGTTGTGTTGAACTTCTTTTCTTGTGTCCCTTGGCCATTTATATGTCTTTTTTTGGAAAAATGTCTATTCAGGTCCCCTTCCCATTTTTTAATCATATTGTTTATTTTTTTAGTGTTGAGTTGTATTAGTTCTTTATATATTTCAGATATTAACCTCTCATTCGATATAACATTTGCAAATACCTTCTTCCATTCAGTAGATTGCCTTTTTGTTTGCTGGTTTCCTTTGCTGTACATAAACCTTTTACTTTGATGTAGTCCCAATTATTTTACTTGCATATGTATATAAAGGAATCAACCAGGCAAATAAACAAAGAAATACTGCTCTTTCACACTAAGATAATTTATTAAGACTTGTTGAATTATAGTGAATTAGAGTAAAACATTTGAGTGCAGGGCAAACTGGAGCAAACAAAACTCTGGAGCACACTCATAACTCTTTCTTCTGAATTTTAGCTTAAAACAAGGCTATGGCTGCAACATGGATCGTGCTTCTTATATTTATTTGCTTAGCTTCAGAAGAAAAACTGGTCTTGCCTTTGTCCCATGCAGGCCATGTGCAGTGAGCCACCAACTACCTTTGGGTCCAATGTCAGAGGATGGACATCAGACCTCGGATAGTTGCCCAACTCTTTTCTCGGGAACTTGGGAGCAGGGGCCTGGGAGCAGGGATCCTCTTGGTGGCTGCATGGCTCCTCAGCACTGCCTTCAGCACTTATCCTCATGATTGATTGTGCCAGGGTTCCCTTCCAACTCTGCCAATAATGTCTTTAAGACAGAGACTGATGGAAAGAAAGTGAGTAGCTTTGAAAGAGCTAAAATGAGGTTTAACTCTGGGTTTTCACAGTGCTGGTTATACAGTTTGACTTTATAAGAAGTCTCCAAATTTTTAAGCAAGTCTCAGTACTTGTGACTACTCCTGAAACTGAGATCTAGACAGGTTGGAGAACCCCTGTGGCCGGCTCGGGTTGGGGTGGGGGGAACAAAAGGAAGCCCTATGTGTCTGCACTCTGCTGTCATTCATCACAGAAGACTTCTTTCTCTCTCCTGTTTTTTGTAGAGAAAAGGGTTGGCAAAATTTAAAACCTCTCTCTCTTTAAAAAGAAAAATAGAATGAGGGAGAGAGAGAGGAAAGAAGAGAAAGAGAAGTTCATCTTTGTTTGGGGAAAATTTTAGGTCCGTAACAACAACAAACATCAGTTGTGGTGGGTAGCCTCAGCCTGGCTGAAGGAAATCCAGGCCACATTAAAATCCAGGGAATTTGAAATGGCGGCATTGTGGTGGCTTGCAAATTTCCATTGGTGATTTCTTTAAAGCCAAAGAATTATAATTAAAATAGAAATGGATCCAATTATATCTGCCTTCTGTCTGAAAGGATGTAGCTGGTAATGAGAATCACATGTCTAAACTTCATCTCCTTCTATTTCCAAGCAAGTTGTCCCATGAGAGAAATTCCTTCTTTTCAGTAAATCTCAGTAAACCACATCTCTCCCTCCTCCTTGGCTACTGTGGTTTTGCACTGATTTCTTAAAATCCCAGCAAATGGAACTCAATCATAGTAAATGCTCTCATTTCTCTCTCCTTTGTTCTCTTTATAGGACATACCAGGGCGATACGACATCTTTCTGCTTCAAAGAGACAATGATAAGGAGAGTAGGAGTGCTATCTTAACAAGCCAAGATGCACCCTATTGTGAATAACAGACTGGGTGACTTAGGCCATTGCCACCTGGGATACTGTGAAGCTGTGAGGAGGTGCTAGGTGAGCCGGGGATAGTGAGGACCTTACTAGGTGGCCAGGGAAGGTCTTAGGGAGAATTTTACCCACTGGGTGAGCAAGGCTTAGATAACATGATGGTCATCATTGTGCCTTAAAACTGGCAGAGCCTGTAGTGGAGCAGAATGGCGTGGTTGCCAGGAATAAATAGATTACATAATAGTATTATTCTTATCATTACTACAACTCATGATTGATTTGGTTTGTGTACTGCAGATCCATTCAAGCACAGCAGGGCAGCCCAATACTCTCCTCTTTCCAGGAAGCCCTAGAAGCAACAACAGGGGCAGAGTCAGCCCCAAGTGCCCAGGTGTTGTAAATGTTCACGTATACGTCTTTGTATAGACACATGTTTTCATGTGCTTTTTAATAATTTGGATACTTTCTTTGGTGAAATAGCTATTAAAATCTTTTGCCCATTTTAAAATTTTGTTGTTTGACTTATTGGATTGTAAGAGTTCTTCATATATTTGAGATACAAACCTTTTATCAGACATGGATTTGAAAATATTTTCTTATAGATTGTGGTTTGTCTTTTTGTTTTCTTTATGGTATCTTTTTAAGATTAAAAGTCTTTCATTTTGATGAAGTCCAGTGTATTAATTCTTTGGTATCATACAGTACTTTTTTTGTACAATATTTTAGGACTCTTTACCTAACCCAAGGTCATAAAGATATTCTGTAATGTTTTCTAGAAGTCACTTTTACTTTTAAGCCTATAATTCATTTTGGGTTAAATGTTATGTTTTGTGAGGAGAGGTTCCTAGTTCATGTTTCTGCATATGGATATTCAACTGTTCCAGTAACATTCATAGAAGACCATTTTTTCCTCAACTAAACTACCGTGGCACCTTTGATGAAAATCAATTGACTATAAATATAAAGATTTATTTCTGGACTCTTAATTCTGTTCCATTGATCTACATGTCCATCTTTGTGCCAATACCACAATTTCTCAGTTACTGTGGTTTTGTAGTTAAGTTTTGAAATCAGGTAGCATGAGTCCTCCAACTTTGTTGTTCTTTTAAAAAATTGTGTTGGCTACTCCAGGTCTTCTGCATTTTCATATACATATTAGGATTGGCTTATCAATTCCTACAAGCAATTCTACCAGGATTTTGATGGAGATTCTGTTGGTCAATTTGGGGAAAACTGACTTCTTAATAATATCTTTTCTTTCAATCCATTTTGAAGATGGAATATATCTCAATTTATATAGATCTTTCATTTCTCTTGTAATGTTTGGTACTTTTTAGCATACAGGTCTTGAAGTTTTTAAGTTAAATATACTCCTCTAAGTACTTTATTCCTTTGGATGCTGTTGTGAACAAGATTTTCTTAATTTTGTTTTTGGATTATTTATTGTGAGTGTATGGGAAAAATTAGTATTTTGTATATTGATATTTATCTTGAGATTTTCTACATATTGGATTATGCTGTGAATAAAACCAGTTTTTCTTTTTTCTTTTCTAGTTTGCATGTGTTATATCTGGCTAATCTTTCTTGTTTCATTGTACAGGATAGAACCTCCAGTATTGCGCTGAATAGGAGTGGTGAGAGGATATATCCTTTTGTTTTCAACATGTTTGTGTCTTTGAATTGGAAATGTGTGTCTTATAGACAACATATAGTTGGATTTGCTTTCTTATCTACTCTGACAGTTTCTGTGTTTTGACTGGGATATTTATTCTATTCACATTTAATGTAGTTACTAATATGATTGGATTTATGTGTCATTTTGCTATTTTTTATATGCCTTATATCTTTTTTATTTCTCTATTTCTCCTTTACTTCCTTTTTTTGTGTTAAACAAAAGAACTTAAATTCCTTGCTTGATTTTTAAAAATTTTTTAATTTAATTTTTTAAAATATTTTTTTGCCTATTATTTGACAGAGAGAGAGAGAGCACAAATATGCAGAAGGAGAGAGAGAAGCAGGTTCCCTGCTCCTCAGAAGGGAGCCTGATGTGGGGCTCAATCCCAGGACCCTGGGATCATGATCTGAGCCGAAAGCAGATGCTTAACCAACTGAGCCACCCAAGCCCCTCCTTGGTTGATTTTTAAACTATTTTTTTTGAGTTATAGTCTTAGTATTTTCTCTAGGAATTATAGTATGCATTTTTAACATATTACAACCTACCTCAGGTTAATACTAACTTAACCCAGTAAATTATAGCAGCCTTGTTAAAATATAACTTCCTTTTGTCCTTACCCACCTTCACTTTTGTGCTGTTAGTGTCATATATATTAACACATCTATATATGTTGTAACCCCAAATATACTTGCTCTATGTAATTTTACACTATCTAAAAAATAGTAAAAGATGTATGTTCATTAAGTCTTTTATAATTAATTACTGGGTTTTTGTTTTGTTTTGTTTTGTTTTACCATTTCTGGCATTAATTTCTTTATTTCTTTTTGTGGATTCAAGTTACCAAGTGAAGTAATTTTCTTTAATCCTGGAGGGCTTGCTTTAGTATTTTTTGTAAGGCATGTATCTTAGTCTTACTTTATCTCAGTCTTTGTTTATCTAAGACTATCTTTATTTCACTTTCACTTTTGAAAGATAGTTTTCCTGGATATAGAATTCTTGGCTGACAATTGTTTCTCTCAGCACTTTAAATATGCCATTCCACTGCTTTCTGGCCTCCATTTTTTCTGATAAGATTTAGTCATCCTGTGTATTTTTGATCTCCTACATATGATTAGTTTTTCTCTTGCTACTTTCAAGATTTATTCTTTGTTTTTTGCTTTCAAGAGTTGGATATGACTAATTGACGATCTCTTTGTTTTTCCTAATTGGTGTTCATTGGGTTTCTTGGATCTGTAGATTAAAGCTTTCATAAAACTTGAGAGGTTTTCAACCATTATTTCTTTAAAATTTTTTTCCTGGCCTTTTTCTCTTCTCTCATTCTGGGGCTCCTGTTATGCAGTTCGCATGCTTGATGTTGTTCCACAGGTCTCTGAGAATTTGATCTTTTTTTTTTTTTTTTTCAATTTTCTTTATTCTTTTTTTTCTCTTTATTCTTCAGATTGGAGAATTTCTATTGGCCCATCTTCAAATTCACTGATTCCTTCTTCTAATATCTCAAATGTACTGCTGATCTCATATTATAAAATTTTCATCTTGCTATTGTATTTTTCAACCCTAAGATTTCCATTTGGTCCTTTAAAATTATTTTATTTTATTTTTATTGATATTCCTACTTGTCAAGTCACTTTAATAATATTTTCTTCAAATTCTTTAAACAGGGTTTCCTTTGTTTGTTTTTTTAACATATTTAAAATAGCAGCTTTGAAGTCCTTGTCTATTAAATCCAGCATTTGGGCTACTCAAATACAGTTTCCATTGGCTTTTTCTTCCAACTATGGTAACACATTTTTTTTTTGCATGACTCATACTTTTTTATTGAAAATTGAATATTTTAGATCATATAAATAATCTAGATCCTTTGTATCCTCTGAGATTCTTAGTTGTTACTGCTTTTTGTTGTTTTTAACTTGCCTGGACTTGCTCTATAGAATCTGTCACACTCACATAAACACACACACACCCGGTGTGTATCTATGATGATTCTGCTCAGTTGTTGTTTTTTTAAATTCTTGCATTTTTTCATTTGGGGGTCTGGCTTCTTGTAGGTCACCTTTGTGTTTGCATAGCTTAGTGGTCACTCAGTGACTGGCAAAGTTGGTGCATAAACACTATGGATCTGTGTTTGAATTGGGGGATGTATTCAAATTTAGCAATTTCAGCTCTGCCTCTGGTGTTACCTTAACTCTAGGCCCTCTCGGTCTTGTCTGTGCATGTGCACAGGCTCCTAGACAGGCAGGGTCATGTAGAATGTTTACCAAGACCTCAATGGCTATCTCATTTCTAAGATTTCCTGTTCAATTCCCTATAGTCTCAAAGTCTTATATTGTTCATCCCAACTAAGATAGTAGCTTTAGATTAGGAGATCTACAGACTTTTTCCATTGGCTGTTGCTGTGGGTTTCTGCTCTTTACTCCAGATCAAGTGAAGGCCAGTCCTGTCCTGGCAGAACAAAGAGGCTGATTGGGCCAGGATAAAGGGTGGAGGCAGTCTCAGGCAAGAACCCACCTGTCTCCACTGCTTTTACCTGAATGATTATAGATTTTCATGATTATATGTTTCTCAATTTGTTGTTTACCTGTGGTCAGTTTTCAGAGCCCTGAAATGGTTGTTTTTTTACAATGATGTCCAATTTTTTAAAAGATTTTATTTATTTATTTGACAGAAAGAGACAGTGAGAGAGGGAACACAAGCAGGGGAAGGGGCAGAGGGAGAAGCAGGCTTCCCGCCAAGCAGGGAGCCCAATGTGGGACTCAATCCCAGGACCCCGAGATAATGACCTGAGCCAAAGGCAGATGCTTAACCAACTGAGCCACCCAGGTGCCCCATACAATACATTTCTAAAGAAATGTATTTTATTATTTTTAGGCATGACATGTTATCATTTTACCTGTGAATGAATACTAATATGTAAAACTTCATTTAGAAAAATGGATTGCTTCTTTACTTTTTGGCTAAGATCAAGTATAGAAAAACTGTAATGTGACTTTGACATTTTTATGGTCAGAAACAGAAAAGCTTTCCAAAAGGCATTTTGAAATTATTTCTAAGATTTTTTTTTTTTAACAGATTTTACTTATTTATTTGACAGAGATCACAAGTAGTCAGAGAGGTAGGCAGAGAAAGAGAGGGGAAGCAGGCTATCCACTGAGCAGAGGGCTGGATGCAGGGCTCAATCCCAGGACCCTGAGATCATGACCTGAGCCAAAGGCAGAGGCTCAACCCACTGAGGACCCAAACACCCTATTTCTAAGATTCCAAGACTTTGATTTGAAAAATCTATTTAACTGAATAACAAGAGTTGTATTTTTCCAGCAGAAAATTATTTCAAGCTTTTAACTTAGCAACAAGCATATGAATAAGCTAGAGTCTAAATTAAAGAATCCTGAATTTATTTTTGACCATGGTTGTTATTGAGGCATAATATAAATATTGCCCTGGTATACTACAAGGGGTTGAAGAACTCTGGGGGTTCATGATTTATATATTTGCCATCCTCTTTTAAATGGATTCAGCTGTAATGTTTGTGGCACCAGGAGAAAGTAGAAGTCTGCACATGGCCCAGTACTGTGGCCATTTCAGGCACTCAGCCAGACCACTTTCCCTTGTCCTTAAGACCACTCCTCCTTTTCATCCCAGTCCTTTTGCCCTAGCTCTGATAAGGACATGGGAAGAGAGGCTGCAGGACCTGAGGACATCCTGCCCTGGTCTCAGAGGCCATATGGCTACCAGGGCATAACTGAGACGTCCTAGGACCCTGGAAGCAGGACAAAGAGCCATCCCTGCTTAAGGAGGATAAGAGGGCATGTGGAAAGGAAGGTCTTCCCACCAGAACCACCACATACTTGTCTCTGGTGAAGTTTGAAGCCATTGACCTTCTCCTTCTACTTGAAGCTCTCCTTTCTGCGAGCTCCTGTTTTCATCACTGACCAACCCATCTTTCCTTAAGAACCACTCTCTCCTAGGGAGAAGCTCTAAGGTTCATCTTTATCTCCCCCAAACTGAGAGCTTTATGTAATCTGTACCTTCATATGGATGGCTCCCAGTTCTTGACCCTTTTACCTCTACTTTAATTCCAGACACCTCCTGATTTGTTCCCTTCATCCTGCCCTGCCCAGACCCAAGAGTCTCTGTGTTTGCCACATCATTCCCCTGCTGGGGACTGGATGGCTCCCTACTACCTCACCAAGCTAGTCTAGGTCCTGCTGGCTTGCTGGCTCTTCTTTGATCTGCCCTGGCCTTACCTACTCCCACTTACTTCCCAGCTGGACAGTGTGATGGCCATGGGGTGCAGGACAGGGAGAAAACCGGGTATTTGGGCTGGCACAAGTGTAGATGACTGCACTGCTAACAAAAATTCTCTAGTGTCACCAGCAGAAAAATACTTTTTACATAAAATCAATAACAGAAATGCTTAGGGTAAAGCATGTTTTTAAAGGCATTAGTGGGAATGATTCATAATAAGCAGACCCGGGGTGTGGATGTGAGCTCAGAACAGCTTCTCTGGTGTGAGATCTGTGACTCGCTCCAACAGCTGCCCAGTACTTTCTAACCACTCTTCCTTTCCTGGCACAGTATTGCTTTGTGGGTTGAGTGTGTCCTCATAAAAGATATGTTGAATTCCTAACCCCAAGTACCTCAGAATGTGACCTTATTTGGAAATAGGGTCATTATAGATGTCATTAGTTGGGATGAAGTCATTAGGATGGGCCCTCATCCACCATGACCAGTGTCCTTATAAGAAGAGGGAAGACAATGGGAAGATAGACACACAGGGAGAACACCATGTGAAGACACAGGTACACGGAGACACAGAGGGAAGACAGCCATGGCAAGATGGAAGCAGAGATTGGAGTGACACTCCCACAAGCCACAGAATTCTTGGGGTCACCAGAACTGGGACAACCAAGGAAGGATCCACATCTGGAAACTTCGGAAGGAAGATGCCCCAGCTGGTGGCTTGATTCTGGGCTTTCAACCTCCAGAACTGTGAGAGAATACATTTCTGTTGGTTGAAGTCCCCCAGTTTGTGGTACTTTGTTCTGGTAGCCCTAGGAAACAGAGGAATATGGTGTGCCTGTTCTCTCATGCTCCACCCCATCATCCGGGTTCCCTGCATGTTCTGCAGCCTGCTGTGCCAGCCTGGTGACTGTGTCCTTCACCAAACTGCATGGTCATGCCAGGGGCCAGTGGCTTTGGGAAGCAGGCACATTTTTAGACTGAGATTTTTGCAAGACAGCCTTTTGGTATCGCCCACAATTTCTTACTCTTATCAGCATCTCATACGTTATAGAGGAAATTATCTTTCATGCTCACTGCACATGCAGCTGTTTCTTAGACTATGAAGAAACTCTAGGATTCTGTAACAGAAATGGCAGGAGTGTGAGGCTGGTGCCCTAAATATGAAGCACTGTCCTGGGGAGAGGCCAAATGGGAAGTGGGCTGAGCAGTGTGACAGTGCCATGTGACGGCCTCTCTGGACCCTGTCCCACCTCCTCCCTGCTTCAGGGCCTTTGTACAGGCCACTCCCTCTGCTGGGGACTGTCTAACCTGGCTCTTTGTCCCACTAAAGAGCTCAACCCAAGTGTCACCTTTCACCTATGGGAGTTCTCTTGTCCCCCTCGCTTTTCACGTCCTTCCCAGCCCATTCTTTGTTTCCTTCCTAACCTTTATTATGATTTGTCACTGTTTTATTTATTTATTTGCTACCTTGTTTATGGCCATAGTGAGCTCTCTGAGTGTAAGAGCTACACCAAGTTTACCCCCACTCTCTCTTTACTGGGCTCCGGTCCCCAACACACAGCAAGTGCTGAGAACCTGTGGAAGGCATTCCTGCTTGAAAAGCTCAGTGATGTGTGTGTGAACATGCTGGACGCCATCCAGAGCATTCTGATTTCTATCACACTAAACCTCTAGGCTTCCAGACCTGCCTCGCATGGGCCCCCAGGCTTAATGCTGAGTTGTAACCTTCGGTTCCTGTCCTTTGGTGGTTCCTTGTCTTCGCCTTTCTGATCCTCATTCTCAACCATGCTGTATGCTCTCCGTGGGTCACTGATGGAGACTTGGGCTTTGGGGACAGGGGCTTCTTTAGGAGGCTCCTGCATGCATTCCCAAACATCTAACTGCATGCTCACTCAGGAAAGCCACAGACAGGGCCTGCCAAGTCAGGGGAGACACCTAGGGCCATCCCGGGTGTCTGTTGTGGCACCCTTACTGTTCCTGCTTCTGCTTGGGTCCCAACAGTTTGTTCTCCTCTCAGCAGCTGGGGGGAGGGTCTATTAAAATGAAAGTTGGCCCCTGTCACTGTGCTACACAGAATGACCCACGGCTCCCCTCACCGCGAGGTGTGAAAGCCCTGCGCCTCACTGTGCCTACCACAGCCTCTGTGGTCTGGCCTCAGCTACCCCTGTGATTCATCTGCCCTGCCTATCCAGATGAACGCATGTCTGTCTCCGCCACCTCCTTCAAGTCTTAGTTCAAATGTCACCTTCTCAGCCACCTGGGCCAACCTATTTTGGGAGGCACTGAACTTTTTATTGTGAGGCAGTTGTAGATTCACATGTAGTTACCAGAAATAAAACAGGCAGAGCTCCTGGTGTCCAGTGTCCTGCAGTGGTAACATGTTGCAAACCTATACTCCATAGCACAACCAGGACACTGTCGTCAAGGTAAAAAATATGGTATGTTTACAGTTGATACAGTCAAGGTAGGAAATATCTCCATCCCCACAAGTATCACTCCTGCTGCTTTTTTTCTGGCCCCGCCCCCTTCCCTCTGGCCCCGCCCCCTCCATAGTCCTGGCGACTTTGTCATTTCAAGAATGTCATATAAATAGAATCATATAATATGAGGGTAGACTTACGGTATCAATACCTCTCTGGACTTACGGTATGCTGTAAGTCTACCCTTAGGGATAGACTTTTTTTTTTTTTTTAACTGAGAATAATTCTCTGGAGACTCTCCCAGGTTGTGGGTGTTTCAATAGTTCCTTCCTTTCCATTGCTGAGTAGTAAGTATTCCACAGTGAGGAGGTGCCGGTTTGTTTGATTGATTCGCCCCGTGAAGGACAGATGGGTTGTTCCCAGTTTGGGGCTATTACAAATAGAGGGGCTCTGGAAATTCCTGTTTAGGTTTTTGAGTGAACACAAGTTTTCATTTCGCTAAGATAAACAGCCAAGAGTACAACCTCCAGGTTGCCTGTTTTTGCATGCTTAATATTTTAAGAAATTCAGATCACTCTATCTTGAACTGTAAACTCTCCCCGCACACCCAGAAACACACGACATCTTTCACCCTGCTCTGCTTTCCTATATCCCCCTCTCCCATACTCTAAGAGCTTATTTCTTTCTGAGATGCATCGCGTCTGCTCTGTGTTCCTCAGGCAACCCCACTGTCATTCTGGGCTAGAGCAGGCGTAAGAGACGCTGATGCTGGCACCAGGCCTGACTGCAAGCCTCTGGCCAACGTCCTTCCTCAAGGGGACATTTGCTGGGACTATGAGGGCACACAGAGGCCACGGTGCCCATGGGCGACATCATGGGGCTGTGATGACCAGACAGAGCCCACGCACAGATCCCCCAGATAAAGCAGTCCCCTAGCCTTACCACCAAGTCACACTGAGCTCAAAAGCCCTATCCCCAAATAAAGTTTCCTGCTCAGGAAAGGTTTCACTCAGAAACTGATTTATGACCTGGCCAAGCAAAGCCACAGTCCGTGCAGACCCCTTACCCCCAGTTGAGCTTCGGGGCACCCATCAGTCCCAGGGGAGGGATTCTTTCTGCATATGAGCAGAAAGGATTCTAGTTAAAGCATTCAGAGAGACCCAGAGGCAGGAGAATCAAGACAGGACTGTATTTCATCCTGAAAAGTGAAAACCAGATAAACAAAGCTGCCTGTCGTGGCAACGGGCCAGCTCAGCTGTGTAAGTGAACGGCAAAAACATTCCTCGGCTCTGTGGAAGCCCCTGGAAGAAATCCAGAACCTTGTGTACTTAGCCTGACTCGGGGCTTGTTGTCATTATTATCATTACCACAAATTCATCTATTTCTTAATACATTGGTTTCTTTCATTTTGAACACTTGCTTGGCATTTGCACTGATTAGGTGAATGCTGGAACAAATTATTAAATGATTTTGTAAAATAATGCTTTGGTTTTAATTCAAAGTGGAAATGTTTATAGTGTTCCCATTAACACCAGATGATGTCAGCCTGACTATTGTGCTGCTTTTTCAAAAACACACGGGGCTGAAAAAAGCCTTCCCAAACAATCCAAAATGAGTCAAGGCTCTAAAAAGACTTTTCTCCATAACTACCCTCCTGTGGGATTTGGCCCTAGCAGCAAAACCCATGAGGATGCTGGGAGCACAGAGGCTCTGATTGGGAACTCACATGTCTTGTCATCTGAAGCATCATTCAGAGAGATGATGAGTGTCACTGTCTGTGTCCCCTCCCAGCCTGGCTCTGTGGGCTGTGACATCTCTGTGCTTCGATTCCTGTGACTCCTCTACCCCCCTTTTCTTCCTGACCCCTTCTTCTCCTCCACTTTATCCTTCCTTTTCTTCCCTCTTTTCCCCCACCCCAAGCTAAACCAACTAAACTAACCAAGTAATCCAACTAGACCTCAGCCCCAAAGCATCAGAGTTCCTAATGGAAATACAGCTGTAGCCTCGGTGCCGTAAACCACCATCCTCACCCAGGAACCATAACACACACACACACACACACACACACACACACACACACACCCAGCTCAGCCCTGGACAACAGGAAGGAGAAGAGGCTATCTAGGCCCAGGGAGTGACTTGTGCCAGGGGGCAGTTCTCAGCGTTCCTCTCCAAGCAGAGACCAGCACGCCTCTGCCTAGATCCACCCTGTACAAGCCCCATGTGGACCTTGTCCTTGTACCCCCAGAGAACCAGGGGGACCATAGGGATAATCCCTGTGGTCTCCTCACAGTGTTCTGGGGTGGAGGGGTGGGTCTAAAGTAGGAGGTTTTGTTGCAGGCTTCAACATGATATCTGGGGAAGATTCTTATCAACTTGTGGGGAAAGGAAACCATTTCTAGAGTCCTCGATGACTAAACTATAAATTCTTAGTGAGCACTGCGGGCCAGGACAGGCAGGTACCTGCCCAGGCCTGCACCTTGGGTCAGGGAACCACAGTAGGGACTGCTGTCCTCCGAATCAGAGGCCCCACAGCCTGGATCCACAGGCTGGGCCATACTGGGCTGATCTCATGGTGGCTTCTGTGTTATTCTGCCCAAGCTGCCATAACAGAGAACTATAGACTGGGTGACTGAACAACAGAAATTTATTTTCTCACAGTTCTGGGGTCTAGCAGCCCAAGATCAAGGACTGACAGGGCCAGTTCCTGGTGAGGACTCTCTTCCTGGCTTGCAGACAACTATCTTCTCACTATGTCCTCACACAGATGTCCTTCCATGTGTATTCTGAGAGAGAGAGAGCTCTCTGGTGTCTGTTTATTGACTGATTGATTGAAAGAGTGCATGTGAGTAGGGGAGGGACAAAGGGAGAAGGAGAATCTCAAATAGGCTCCAGACCCAGTGCAGGGCCCCACCACTCAGGGCTCGATCTCATGACCCCAAGACCACAATCCAAGACAAAATCAAGAGTCAGACACTCAACTGAACCACCCAGGCGCTTTTCTGGGGTGTCCTCATTTAAGGGCAGTAATCCTGTGGAATCTGAGCCCCACCCTTATGACCTCATGTAACCTTACTTACCTCCTCATAGGCTCTACATACTCATATGGGGGGATAGCTGGACAGGAAAAAGGAATGGACCATGATGCCCCATATATAGCCCACTAGCCTGCCTATGAGAAGGCCAGGCTAGTGGCCCACACAGCGGGGAGAATACTGTGAATGCTGTGCGCCTGCAGGGTTTTGTGACATTCACATGAGCTCACACGTATGGAGGCAGGGGCAGGAGATTAATCTCCTCATTTTTTCATGGTGCCATGGAAGCCAGCCCCTGAATTAACAGCCGTAGCTGCCACCTCTCTCTGGCACGATGCCTCTCTAGTATCTGTTTCTAAACCTAGACTCTGAAAGAGCCACCATGTGCCTGTGGACCAAAATTAGGGACCTGCTGCCCTTGTGGCTGCTGAATGAAAACAATCTAGAATGTGGCCTGGAGTACAGGGCAGCTTGGTGGACCTAGCAGCTTCATGGACAAGAAAGAGAGCTGCCTGCCTCAGGAAAGAGGGTGTGTGTGTGCGTGTGTGTGCACGTGTGCGTGTGCACACACGCATGCATGTGTATACAGGCAATGAGAATCATTGCTGTGAGCCCTAGCAATTAGCTATGACACTGGGAGGCTGGAAACATGGCCCAAGCTGACTACACGATTCAGCACCTTGGGTCCCAGTGTTCCCAAAAGCCTGTCGTCTTGGCCTGGCACAAGGACCCTAAAAGACTGGGGAGCCCAGTGGGGGAGACATGCATTATGGCAGATGTCTGAGCAGTGTGTCCTCAGAAACCACAGCCCTGGTTGGAAGGTTCTTCCTCCACATACCCACTTGGGTCACTCCTGTTCCGACTTTTCTCAAATATCACCTTCCCCGGAGGCCTTTCTCGAAGCACAGTAGAAGTGTGTTTGTGAGTATGTGTGAGGGAGGGGTTAGTTGGTGTGTAACACTGATCCCTACTCTCTTCTATACCCTTGAGAAAAGATAACCCAAGAAGAAGCTGAAGCAGAGATGCGTGACCCTCACATGGGGTGGGGAGGGCAACTTGGCCCTTCTGCAGCCAGTGCTCCAAGCTGGGTAGCTATGGACGTAGATATCTGCTTCTACCCTTGGCAGAAAAGGGGTAAGAGGACCCAAGCTTTTAGAAAAGGTAATGATATTTTAAAAGAAGATTGAAATTACTTAACTGGCAGCCACAAATGGGTGTCAGGATTCTCACATACAGTGTTGACAGCCAGCCCTAACTTGAGTTGTATGGTGTCTGCTAGCCCCTCAGTTACCTGAATTGGTCATGGAATACACTCCCGTCTACGGCACACCTATGCAGCAGGTTTCTGGAGTCCCCCGGGCATGCTAGGCCAGTAAAGCTCTAGAGATACAGCAGGCCAGACACAGTCCCATCCCATGGAGCTTGCCCTTAAGTGGGAGGAAACAATGAGCCACAAACAGAGTAAATCAGTAAATTTCACCATGTACCAGAAGTCAGGTGCCACAGAAAAAGAAAAGTCAGAAAAATAAAAAGAAGAGAGGTGGGCAGTGATAGGGCAGGCAGAGGAGTTACAACTGTGCTTCGAGAAAGGCCTCCGGGGAAGGTGATATTTGAGAAAAGTCGGAACAGGAGTGACCCAAGTGGGTATGTGGAGGAAGAACCTTCCAACCAGAAGGAGCCAGTGCAAAGGCCCTGAGGCAAATAAGGGAGAGTTCATGGGTAAGGTTTACATGGGGCCAGTGTGGAAGAGTGGAAAGAGGATGGTGTCCACATAAATCAGGGCTCTCCTCCATGTGAAGCTCAGAAAGTCCCCTCACCTCCTGACTCTCTGAGCCACAGGCCTTTCCAGGCCATGAGGCCAGCCCCTCATGAAGAAAGACTTTATCTCACTGAGCACATCCCACTCAGTCTTGACTTGATTCCAGATTTCTAATTTCAGCCGTTGGGACTCCATTTCCCAGCGGCTCCTTGCCTCACCTTCCCCTGTGGTGGGTGAGCTTTCTTTGTGTCTGCTTTACCTTTCACTCCTCTGATCATGGTTCATAATCCTCAAGGTACACCTTGCTTGGCTGCCTCCAACCCCACACTCATAAAGGTCTCCTGACTCAGTCCAGTTCTTGGAATCTTTTATTCAGAGTCTATAAAATGCACGCCCACCCCCAGGTTCTTCTGGGCCCAGAGTCAGGGTCAGGACCAGTTAGCCCTCACTGGGCATTAGATGAAATGATTCATTAGATCTTTCCTGGATCCCAAGAGAAATCTCTAAAAATGTAATACATTCCTCACTGCCTTAGAAGCCAAGGCAATGAACACATTTTACCCTTCCTGCAACACACAGTCCTAATTACAATGCTATAGAATCTTAACACATTTAGCTGGCTCCTTGAGAACATTTATTGCCTTCCTCTTTAGATGCAAAGAAAGAGACCACAGGGAAGACCCTGCCATGTACGTGCTTGCAGAAGCACATGCTTTCAGCTGGTTTTCTTCGTTTTTGCTTTTGTTATTGGACTTGCCCTCACCAAAGTAGAATAAAGACCTCAGCTCTGCCCCTCCTGAGCAGCAACATTTAGCAGAATTCCTTTCTGATTGAGAGATGCTGTTTTCTCTCAGCAAGTTTCCTCCCGACAATAACTCCTGTTCAGCACTTCCAGACCCTCTGAGGTATGCTTCAGTCTACACCTTATATTCTCGTCCGGGCTTCCTGCCTGCACAAGCTCTCCCTGCGGTTAGACTGTGCTCTTCCTGAGAGAAGGAGCAAAACATGTAAACCTCTGCAGGTATTGTCTTGGCCGCTGAGGAGCCGTAACATGCCAGGCCCTCAGCAGACCTGCTGAAGTAGCTCTAAACTGCTTCTGACGTTCCTGTCAGAACAGCCCAAATGTCTCATCACTTCTAGGGGCCTGAACTCTCAGTCTCCATGCAGAAGTGTCTTCAGGCCCTACAACACAGTAAAGTTCTTATGTGGGATTTGTACCCCCATGTAGCTGTGCTGTAAAATCAAACCTTTCCAAAATCTCCATGGTTTAAAAGGACAATGTTTTATTTCTTACTCATGCTCCAAGTCTGCTACAGGCAGCCGGTGACTCTGCTTTGCTCTGTGTCGCTCACTCAGGAAAACCAGCTGACAGTCTCCACAAAGGGGAACATGCTGTTGTTGTGATGGAGTGTATTAGTTTCCTAGTGCTTCTATCACAGATCACCACAAACTTAAGTGCCTTCAAACAACACAGAGATGCTGACTTAGTTATGGAAGCCCAAGTCCAAAATGGATGAAAATCAAGGTGTTGGCAGGGCTGCTTTTCTTCTGGAGGCTCTAGGGGAGAATCTGCTTCCTTCCTTTTCCACCTTCTACAGGCCACCTGCATTCCTTGGCTCACGGCCCTTTTTCCATCTCCCATCAGAGCAAGCAGTGCAGCATTTTCAAATCTCTGTCTCTTTCTCTCTGTGACTTCTGCTACCATAGTCACATCTTCTCTTACTCTAACTCTTCTGCCTACCTCTTAGGAGGATCCTTGTGATTACATTGGGCCCACCTAGAGAATCAAGGATAATCTTTTATCTCAAGACCCTCAGCATAATCACATTTGCAGTATCCTCTCTCTCCAATGAGGTAACATATTTATGGGTTCCAGAGATTAACATGTGGACATTTTGGGGGACCATTATTCAGCTTACAACACAGAGTGACAGTGTCCAGTCATACACAAGCATATATGCCTAGAAGCATTCACACTTCACACATTTGTTTGGTCAGTCAAGTCACATGACCACATCTAACTTTATGGGCAGGAAGTACAATCTTTCTTATATAGAGAATGAAGAGAATAAGAAGAAACACCTTCAGTTCTTCTTCAGGATTAGGATGAAGAAGAATGCAAAAGGCCTTTGGGACCATAACAGTAACAAAATAAATCTAGATGAGCTAAGAATCATACCTTTCTATTTGGTGAATGGCTTGTAGATACAGGGAAGCCCTGATTAACTGAATTTTAGGTGGAGATGAGCTCCTAATCATTAAGCCAACCTAGCCTGGTGCAGGTGGGTAGAAGAACAGGTCTTCTATAGAAGAAGACATTGTTCCTGGGAGGCAGCCAAGATTTAAATGACAGGTTATGATTAAACTAGAGAAAACAAATATAAACCCACAAACCGAAGAAGCTGAGCAAGTCAAAATCAGAATACATATAAAGGAAATCACACTCAGGCACTTTGTAGTCAAAATGTTGCAATAAGGTAAAGAAAACTGTTAAAAGAAGGAGGAAAAGACACATTATGTACTTACAAATTAAAGCTGACATCTCATCAGAAACAACGAAGGCAGGAGATAATGGAACAAAACCCTTTTAAATGCTATAAGAAAAACACCTGCAACTTAGGATCAGTACACTACCAAAAATATCTTTTAAAATTTAAGGTAAAATAAAGCATTTTTAGATAAACAAAGGCTGAGAATCATCTCTATCAAATTCACACTACAAGAAATGTAAAGAAGGTCCTTGAAATTGATAAAAATTTATTTCACTGAGTAAGTCAACAAGGTAGACAACACAGATTTCAAACATCAGGATTAAGAGGGGGGTTCACTAGCAGTCCTACAGACATAAAGGATTAACAAAAATTAATAGTTTTTAAACAATTTTATGCTAAAAAATACTAACAAGTTAGATTAAAAAATTCCTTGAAAAACAATATTTATCAAAACTGACACAGGAAGAAATAGAAAATCTGAAGCTCTCCATGTTGATTTTTAAGATTGAGTGTGCAACAAAAACACTTTTGTGATTGAAACCTTTTCCAGTCACAGATGGTTTCACTGACAAATTCTATCAAACTTGTGAGGAAGAAATTATGCCAATTGTACACAGACTGTTCTTAGAGAATAGAGGAGAAAATATTTCCCAATTTTTAAATTTTTGGCCGGCCCAACCCTAATACCAAAAGCATACTAAGACATTACCAGAAGAGAAAACCACAGACCAATATCCCTCATGAACACAGACACAAACATCCTTAACAAAATATTAGCAAATTTAGCCCAGCATTCTTTTTAAAAGGATAATACAACATGACCAAAACCAAGGAAATTTTCCCAGGAATGTAAGGTAGTTTAAGTTTTTAATAGCAATCAATATAATTCATCACATTGTCAGAATAAAAGAAAAATCATATGAGCATCTCAATAGATATAGGAAAAACATTTTACAAAATTCAATAGTTCTTCAGGGTAAAAACTCTCAGCACACTAGAAAAAATAAATAAACTTCCTTAAAAAAAAAAAAAGAAGAAGAAACTTCCTTAACCTGATAGAGCAAATTTCAAAAAACCTACAGCTAACAGCGTACATAATGATGAAATATTGGAAGTTTCACCTTAAAATGAAGAGCAAGGCAAAGCTGTCTACTCTTACCACTTCTATTCAACATCATACTGGAGACCACTATTCACTGGGACTGGGACAGTAGGGCAAAAAAAAAAAAAAATTAGGCATAAAGATTGGAAAGAAAGAATTAAAACTGTCTAGAACCAGTAAGTGAATTTAGCAAGGTCTCAGAATACAAAATCAGGATTCAAATGTAAACTGTATTTCTCTGCACTTGTAGCAAACAAGTAAAAATTAAATTTAAAAATACCATTTCCAGAAAGGGCCAGGGGCACCTGGGTGGCTCAGCGGGTTAAAGCCTCTGCCTTCGGCTCAGGTCATGATCTCAGAGTCCTGGGATTGAGCCCCGCATCAGGCTCTCTGCTCCGCGGGGAGCCTGCTTCTTCCTCTCTCTCTGCCTGCCTCTCTGCCTACTTTGGATCTCTGTCTGTAAAATAAATAAATAAAATCTTAAAAAAAAAAGGGGGGGCCATAGGAAACACTTTGGGGTATTGAAATCTCGTTTATGATGGTGGTAACGCACAGTCTGAAAATAAAGCAATTCCATTAGAAAAGCACGAAAGGAACAACATATTTAGGAATAAGAAGGCAAAAGACTTGTATGCTAAAAACTACAAAACATTGCTGAAATAAATGAAAGTAGACCTAAGTAAGTAGAAAGACGTACCATATTTATGTATTGGAAGACTTAATATTGCTACACGGACAGTAGTACCCAAAAGCAATATGTAGAGTCAGCGGACTCCCTATCCAAATCCCAATGGCTTTTTTTTTTTTACAGAAATAGAAAAAACTAAAATTTAAATGGGAAACTTAAGAGACTCCAACTGCCAAAATAAATTTGAAAAGAACAAAATTGAATTACTCATACTTCTTGATTTCAAATGAACAGACATTTCTCCAACAAAGATATACAAATGGCCAAAAAAGCACATAAAAAGATGCTGAACATCATTAGTCACCAGAGAAATGACCATCAAAATCATTATAGGATATCCCTTCCTACTCACCAAAATAGCTATAATAATTATAAAAAAAACAGCAATAGAAAATAAACTCTGTTGGAGGGGATACTGAAAAATTGGAATTGTCGTGTATTGCTGGTGGGATTATAAATTGTGTAGCCACTGTGGGAAACAGTTCGTGGTTCCTGAAAAAGTTAAACATAGAATCACCAAATGATTCAGCAATTCTTCTAGGTAGAATTTTGGTATACTTCTAGGTAGAATATCTTTGGTATATACCAAAAAGAATTGGGAAAAAGTATTCAAGCAAAAACTTGGACATGAGTGTTCATAGCAGCACTATTCATGATAGCTTAAAGGTGAAACGATCCAAAATGTGGTTAATCCATACATACTATGGAGTATTACTCAACCATACAAAGGACTGAAGTAGCGACACCTGCTACAACATGGAGGAACCTTAAAAACATGATGTGAAGTGAAAGAAGCCAGATGCAAAAGGTCACATATTACATGATTGCACTGATTGAATATATCCAGAATCAGTACATCCGTAGATACAGAAAGCAGGGCCGTGGTTGCCATGGACTGGGGAGAAGAAGAAAGAGATACTGCTGATGAATACGGTTTTGGGTGTGGCATTATGGAAATATTCTAAAATTAGGGGTGATGGTTGCACACCATTGTCAATATACTAGAAACCACTGAACTGTACCCTTTTAAAAGGTTTTTATTGTATATAAATTATATCTCAATTCTTAAAATTCTACACAAAATGGAACTGAACACCAAAAAAGTGAATATTACCTCTAGCCACCTATTAGAATGGCCAAGATCCAGAACACTGACAACACCAAACATTGGAAAAGATGAGGAGCAAAAGGAACTCTTATTCATTGCATGTGGGAATGCAAAATGGTACAGTTACTTTGGAAGACAGTTTGATGTTTCATACAAAACTAAACCTGCTACATGATCCAGCGATCATGCTCTCTGGGATTTACAAATCCAAAACAGGTGAAAACTTATGTCCACACACAGACCTGCACGGGCATGTTTATAGTGGCTATATTCACAGTTGCCAAAACTTGGAAACAACCAAGATGACCTTCGGTAGGTGAACAGATAAATAAACTGTGGTATATCTAGACAATGGAATATTCTTTGTTACTAAAAAGAAATGAGCACAGGAAAAAAGAGTGATCAAGACATGGAAAGAATTGGAGGAAACTTAAATGCATATTCCTAAGTGAAAGAAGCCAATCTGAAAAGGCTGTGTGTAATTCCAGCTATATGACATTCTAGAAGATGCAAAGCTATGGAGACAGTAAAAAGACAAGTGATTGCCAGGGGCCAGGGGGAGAGAAGAGATTAATAGAGCACAGAGGATTTTTATGGCACTGAACATATTCTGTACGATACCACAGCGATGGATACACGTCATCGTACATTTATACAAGGCCTAACGTCATATTCAAAGTAACTCGTTCAAGATGGATAACAAATCTAAATAGAAAAGGAAAACTAGGGAGCCTGAGTGGCTCAGTTGGTTAAGCGACTGCCACCGGCTCAGGTCATGATCCTGGAGTTCCGGGATTGAGTCTGCGGGGAGTCTGCTTCTCCCCCTGACCTCTCTCCTCTCATGCTCTCTCTCTCAAATAAATAAATAAATAAAGGCTTTTTTTTTTTTTTTTTAAAGAAAACTAATGGTTCTAAAAGAAAATATGGGAAAATACCTTCATGATCTGAGGTCAGTAAAGATTTCTTAGAATACAAAAAACACTAATTGTACAAGAAAGATAGTGATCAAAAGAGGGCATCAAAATGAAAACTCAGCTCATCAGAAGATAGCATTCAGAGAATGAAAAGAATGCAGAGCCCAGATGAGGCTCCGGCCTCCAGCAGCTTTTACTCGCATCTCAATCTCCCCCTCCAAAGGCTTGAACCATGTAAAAGACCATGTCAACCATCTTTTCTCACTTAGAGTGACAGATGGACAGTTTGTAAAGGATATGTCTGGCCCCGGCCAGTTCAAGAGCTTTTCTGTCTAACTTTAGTTTCAGGAATGCAACACAGTGAACCGGCATCTCTCTACATCTCACTGTGCTCACAAGAGGAGCTACCACCTGTCACCATACGATGCTGTTACAATCCCATTAGCTACTTTCCCTGTGCTCTACCTTTTACCCCATGACTTACTCATTCCATGCCTGAAAGCCTGTATCCCCCACTCCCCGTCACCCATTTTGTCCACCTCTCTACCACCCTCCCCTCTGGCAACCATCGGTTTGTTCTCTGTATTTATGGGTCTGTTTCTGCTGTTTTTCGTTTTTTTTAGATTCTACATATAAGTGGAGCCATATGGTATTTGTCTTTCTCTGACTTCATTTAGCATCATAGGTTCGTCCATATTGTCTCAAATGACAGATCTCATCCTTATTCATGATTGAGTAACGTAGTCCATCGTGTACACGCACCACATCTTCCTTGTCTGTTCATCTGTAGGTGGACACTCGGGCTGCTCCCGGGTCTTGGCCTATTGTCAGCAATGCTGCTGTAAACATGAGGTGCAGATATTTTTTTCAAATTAGTGTTTCGTTTTTGTTTTCTTTGGGTAAATACCCAGTAGTGGAATTACTAGATCATATGATATTTTTAATTTTTTGAGGAACCTCCATGCCGTTTTCCACCGTGGCTGCCGCAGTTGCCATCCCCACTGACAGTGTATGAGGGCTCCTGTTTCTCCACATCCTTGCCCACAATTTTTACATTTTTGTCTTTTTGACCCCGGCCATTCTTCACCTTTTTAAAAATATTCAAATGGTAGCCAAGTTCCAGCCACAAAAGGCCTTAAGACTCACTTTTGAATACCATAATGAACTTGATGGTTCTGAGACTGCCTGCGTCCAACTTAGGAAGCATCTTCTGTAAAATTTGTACCATGACTACTACGGCGCCTCAGATGTGGAGCACCTCACAGAATTCTCCATGAAATTTCGCGTAAGCTGCACAACATGCCGGGATTACTACCCTCAGTGTCGGAGGAGCAGGGGAAGATTTCCCACACTCGGAAGTGCAGGCCTGGAGCTTAAACCCAGACCCTCGGCCTCCAAACCCAGCCCTCCCTCCTCACTGCCAGGCCTGGCTGTGAGATGATGGTGAAAATATTATCACTAATTCTGCTCGTCAGCACGGGGGCCGCACGCAGCAGAATTTTCAGACTAGCGGGGACGGCGGTCGCTCGTTTTGCCCATCCCAGCGTGGCCAGGCGCGGTGCGAGCTGCCCTCACGCGGCCGCGGAGGCTCCCGGGAGCCCGGGGTGCTGTTTCCCGGCAGCGAGCGGCCCGGGGACCTCCAGGAAGCGGCGGACCCGCCAGGTTTGCTTCACGGGGTCCCAGGCCACCGGCGGCGGAGGAGCGGGCACACCGCCTGGAGAGAAACTCACCAGGCCATCCCCGGGGTGTGGGCCTTCGAGACACGGGGACACGCCGTGGCCGGCAGCTTTTTGGTCGGCGGATTGATCTGAGCCGTCGAGGCCTGTTGCGTTGTGAAGTACCAAAGCCGCCGCTAGCTGACGAGCATCAATCCCTGCTGACACCCTCCCGGCTTTCTGTCCCGACTCCTACACAGGGGACGGGTGTGCGCTGGACGGGGAAGAACAGGAAACCAGGCAGAAGCTGGCAGAGGGTAAAAGTCGGGGGACAGGCCTGAGGTGGGAGCAGCCGGAGAGGCAAGAGCGCTGGAACGACAGGGGGCGTCGATGCTGGCGTCGCGGCGGTGGGCCGCGGTGCCGGTCGGGGGCGGCGGCGTGTTTGAGGGTCTCAAAGCCACGGGCCAGCCCGCTGTTTTCCTTTCAAGCGGAAGCCTTCCGTAACCGATCAAAGCACTGCTGTTTGAGATACTCCTGCTGAGAGCAAGAGAAGCTTCCCTCCACCTCCCCTTGACAGTCTCTCTCCCCTTCTCCAGCCCTACCACTCCCCGTTAAACAACAGCACGGGAAACACGTGAAGAATACAACCAGAGTAACACATTTACAGCCGCACAAATTACTCCAGCGGACAGCGGGCCAGGCTTCGCAGACACCCAGTAAGATGAGGCACCTGCGTATTTGGGTTTTGTCACATCTAGCTGTTACTGGAGATTACTGCTACCTTATCACCACGGTTCCTACAAGGTGGAATGTGCTGGAGCCCCTGAGCGTTCGGAGTCATTTCCAAAAATGCTTTTACAGGAAATTGTGCAAATAATACTATTTCTTAAGGGAGAAACCATTTTGACAACAATTTCCTTTTTTCAAGTCACACCAAGTAACATATTACTTTTTGAATTAGAAAATAATTGAACCAGATTTTTTTTTTATATTTATTTCTTTATTTGAGAAAGAGAGGGAGCAGAAGCGAGGGGCAGATAGAGGGGAAGAGAGAGTCTTTTAAGCACACTCCGACCTGAGTGCAGAGTCCATCTTGGGGCTTGATCTCATGACCCTGAGATCATGACCTGAGCTGAAAACAGTAGTGGGACGCTTAAACCCACTACACCAACCAGGCACCCCCAAACCAGTACTTTTTAAAGTGAATGGACTGTGGATTGTATAATAGATATTTAAAATAGCAGTAAAGGAGGCTAAAGTGGGCAAGTTTCACTTAGTAAGTAGCTGGTACTCTATTGTGCTTGTGGTTTGAAAGGCAGCATTTAAGATCTATGATAAAAATTTTCCTCAGTGACATGGGATCCAGCAGTTGCTGTTCCATTGGGGGTTTTTGGATGACTTTTTTTAAAGATTTATTTATTTGAGAGAGAGTGGGGGAGGGACAGAGGGGGAGGAAGAGAGAGGGAGAGAAACAGACTCCCTGCTGAGCACAGAGCCCCATACGAGGCTCAGTCTCACAACCCAGAGGTCATCACCTGAGCCCAAATCAAGTCAGACACTCGACTGACAGAGCCACCCAGGTGCCCCTAGGATGGTGCTTTTAAAAAGCTTTTATTTTTTAAATAAACTTTTAATTCTAGAACAGTTTTAGATTTACAGAAAAGTTGCAAAGGTAAAGAATTGCCATGTAACCCCCCACACATGCAGTTTCCTCTATTATTAACTTCTTATATTAATATGGTATATTTCCTAGAATTAATGAACCAATACTAATACATTATTATTATTAACTAAAGCCCATACGTTTCTCAGATTTCCTTAGTTTCTGCTTAATGTTCCTTTTCTGTTCTAGGATCCCATTTAGGTTGCCATATTGCATTTAGTCATCATGGCTGTGATGATTCCACAGGCTTTCCTCGTTTTTGATGACCTTGACAGTTTTGAGGAGCACTGGTAAGTTCTTCTGTAGAATATCACTCGGTTGGGATTGTCTAAGGTTTTTCTCATAACTGGTCCGAGCTTATTGGATTTTGGAAGGAAGACCACAGAGGTGAAGTGTTATTCTCATTACGTCTCATGAAGAGTGGGTGCTATCAACATGACTTACCACCGTGGACGTTAATAGGGTGATGTTTTCCCTCACCCAGGAAGCTGGGAGCTCCCTGAAGACTTGGCCAGAAGCCCAGCCGCCAGGAGAGGTCGTAGGGAGAGAGGTCTGAGCTCCACACTCCATGACAGAATTTAAAAAGAGAAGAAACCTGATGAGGCAGACACCTATGCCTCCCAGGAGGCCCCCGTGATTTACTCTGCTGAGTCACAAGATTGCTTCCAAGGGTGGGGGGTGGGAAGGTGTCCTGTGCCCCAGGCCCACCTGGATGCCCAGGAAGGGTTTTGACTATGCAAGGAAGCCCAGTGACTGGGGGTGGGTGGGTTGGGGGATGGGGCAGGGGTGGGGGGGTGTGGTTCAGGTGGGAGTAATTTATAAATGTAGATATTTATGCAGACCTTTTTAAAGGAGCATCCTAAGTCAGTCGAGGCATAAACATGACACAGATATGGCACAGACCAGTCTGGTAGGAAAACGGGTCTGAGGTTTGAGTCCGTGAGTTGGAAGCCACAGAGCATGAAGCAGCCAGGTTACCCTGAAAAGGGTTCCTCGCAACTCATGGAAGGCAGGGCTCTAGCAGGCCGGAGCCAGTCAGGCCTGTAATGAAGCGGTCTGCAGAGCGCGCTGGCCCTCAGCCCTGCTTCCTTCCCCATCTCTCCTGTGCTGTGGTGGCGCTGTGTTAGCATTTCCATTCATCTCTCCCTGTTCACACTCAAGGACTCTGTCTGGCATGCAGGCCAGAATTCTCTCGGGCTGTGGATTTCCACATATGTTCCTTCATGGAAAGTCCCCAGGCTGCCCCAGGATGTCCTCTGCAGGCTCCCATCCTGTCCTGATCACAGCTGCAGGCAACTTGTGCCCCATTCCTGCCTGAGTCACCGCCCAGGCCACATGCTGTCTTTCCTCCAGTGTGGCCTAGAGACCAGCTGCTGTCCCAGTCCATCCTGTGGCTGGTCCCTTTCTTCTTCAAAAATATTACACGTTTATTTTTTTACTGCCTACGTGAAATGGCGATTTAGTATCCAAGGAAAATTTTCCATACTTCAGTTATCCCCTTTCCTTTCCTACCTCCTGCTTAAGATCTAGCCTATCCCATCCTTGCTGGGCTCGACTCCTAGTTACAACATGATTTTTGTACTTACTTTCCCCTAGTTTTCCTTGACAGTTACACCACCACTTTGGTCAAAAGCTAGCCCATCCTTTGAGGGCTGGTCCACGTACTTCCCAATCAGCAGTCAGTGCACTTCTGACCTTCTCCTCCTTATCAATGTCTTCTCTCCTTGACCACCTTACTACGCCTCCAATGGCAGGAGGCTTCCATTCCCCATAGGAATGGGTGGATGAATGAAAAATGAATAACCGTGATGATGCCAAATGTCTAAACCAAGTGATGTTTAATTTGTTGAATTGACCAGAAATTTTGAGACCATATGGATCTTATTTATCTTAAATAATTGGCAGGCCCCTGGAATTGTGTCATATGGCATTTCAAGTTTAAAATACTTATAGTACTAAATTTGAGGCTACATTTTGTGCCAATTACTAGATTCTGGAGAAAGAAAAAGAATCCCAATGGTTTTTAGAAAATTTATGGCAGGAAAACTTAAAATTAAAAACATTCTCAAAAATAAAAAAAATTAAAACATCACATGTACTATAAGGAGTTTCTTTGTGGCCATTGACATTTTACCCAGATATGATGGCAATAGTACCTCCAATGCCCACAGCATTACTTAGGTCAGGGGGTATTTATTCTAAGCACTCTTAAGAACTATCCTATAAATATGGAATGCCCATTATGTATCAGGCAAGAGTACTAGTAATTTCTAGTCATTTTCCCCTGTGGAAAGGAAATATCCCCTGGTTTACTCACTTTAACTGGATCTACTGTGGGCCAGACACTGCTCAGTGTCAGTATCCCTGCCCTCAAGGATCTCAGCCCAGTGACCATGCCAGGCAACAAACGTGGAGCCTGTGCACTGTGGACTTGGGGAAATTCTGGGGCAGGGAAGACAGAGGAAGCCTTATGGAGGAAGTAACCACATGCTAAGTGCTGAGGGGTGAGGGAACTCTCCAAGTGACAGCAGGCCTGGAATGAACTGGCCACGTTGTGGGAAATGAACGTTGCTTCAAACACGACTTATGTGAAAGAAGACATGAGGTCAAAACATAACTGGGAATGAAGAAACACTCCTCTGTATCCAGGGGTTGGCCCTGGGGAGAGTGAAGCCAGATGTGAAGCCTCAGTCCCTTCATTAGGATCTGCTCTCCAGGAAGTGGGATGCTTAGTGAACCCGGATTCCAGAGCAGTGAGGCCCACCCTCCCAGACACCTTTCTTCCTCCTGGCCACCTTGTGACCAGCCTGGACTATGACTCCCATGCAGCCTTGCATATACTGCCCAACATCCCTGTGCCTCAGCATCCTTTCTGGTTGAAGTGGGAGCACTGGAGCTGCCCTGTAGGAAGCTGTTTCCTTGGTTCTTCTCCCAGCTCTTGTAAAAGGCAAACACTGCTGGGCAAACATGTGAATGAGTTCATGCCGGGCTCAGCAGCATGTCAGGCAGCAAGAGAGTGTTTGCCTGTGGTGGTGGGGGGAGTGTGGACAGAATGGGATTGGGCACATCCTTGCAGAAAGGATGGTCCAGGACCCCTAGGGAGAAGGTGAGAGGCACCTCGAGCTCTTCTTCTGGCCCTGCCAGTCCCCATTTACTCTGATTTAAAAGACAAAAAACAAAGTGAACAAACAAATGAAAAAAACACTAGTTTTTGAATGATGGGTCACAGAATCTTCAGAAATAGAAGACATCTTACCACACATTGCTCCCACCCTCCCGCCTCTAATTTAATCGAGACAATTTTTGTTCCTTTCCTTTAGAGTGACTATAGGGGAATAAAATAATAGTTTAAATAAAAATCACATCTGGCAAAGCCACAGAGTGTTTTTAGTCTGGCTGTTGGTTTTCACTCAAATGATCATGAGGCATATAAGATGGGCAAGCCTCACTGCTAGGTATGGTAATATCAACAAAAACTAATTTAAACTGAATTTGTCCACCCATTAGGGAAAGTGTGTTGGTCAGGGGTCTCTAGAGAAAGAACCAGTAGAATGTGTGTATATATGAAGAGAAAGAGATTTATTTTAAGGAATTGGCTCACAGGACTATGGGGCTGGCAGGTCTGAAATTTGAAAGGCAGACCAGCAGGCAAGAGATCCAGGGTAGGATTGATACTGAGTCCAAAAGCAGCCTGGAGGCAGAATTTCCACTTCTTGGGTGGTCCTCAGTCTTTTCCTTTTAAGGCCTTCAACTGATTAGATAAGGCCCACCCATATTATGAAGAGTAATGATTTATTCAAAGTCTACTGGTTTAAATATTAACGTCCATCTAAAAAAGCAAACCTAGACTGGTGTTTGACTGAATATCTGGGTACCATGGCCTAGCCAAGTCGCACATAAAGGTAAGCATCCCAGGATGTTAATTACGTGGGCATGGGCACTTACACAGTGTCCTTGTGTTCTATCCAGGCAGAGTCCCTATGCTCCTTCTTGCTGTTCTCAGGTAGCTCCACACCAACCTTCTTCTGCCAGAGGAGGCAGGGGCTGGAAGGCAGCCTGAGTGTGGGTGGAGGGGGCCTGCCTCACTGCCTTCCCTGCCTCCTAGCAGCTGTGTGGTTTCACCCCTTGAGCTTCAGGTTCCTCCAGGGTAGAGTGGACACACTACTGTCCCGATGTCACAGGACCGCCATGAGCATTATGTGAGGATAACAGCGGGGTGTGCTTTGTATTTCCTGAGGCGTAGCCATTGCGTAGTTGGGGAGCCTTAGCGGGCCCTGACACACGGCAGGACAGAGGGTCTCGTGTCTTGGTGGACAGGGCGGGCAGTGAGGGGCTTTCTTTATGGACCCAGGAAGCCTGAGAGGGAGGCTCCCACCTCAAGGACAAGCCTGTGTTCCACGGGAAGGTGAGTACTCCCAACCCAGAGCGCCTAAATGGACTTTTTTATTCGTTTAAATTGACTAAGTGATCTTCCCCCAAATTCCAGAATTTCAGAGAAAAAGTTTAAGTTGCTCTTCTTCATAACTCCTACTCCAAATCCACTCCCCTCTCCAGAGGAGACAATTCACTCCTTGTCATGTATCCTTTCACATCCTTTCTTACTGATGTTTTTGTTACTATAAAAACGGGGTTCACCTACGATTCTGTGATTTTTTCATGAACTTAGCAATATGCCATTCATGGTTTCTGTGTCTAACTCTGACTTTTCATATATCCTAGTTTTTTTCCTATTAAATTAGAGAAATAAGATGAGGGAAGTAAATAAGAACTCCTTATAATTAAAGATAAACCTTGCCGGAGGCCTGAGAGAGTGTCCATACTGCGCAGCCCCCTTCCTCTGAGGAGGGCCCTGGCCCAGGCAGTGCGACTACGAGGGCCTGCCTTCACTGTCCTAGAACCAGCGTGCACCAGACCTCCCATGGACACGTCCCAGTCCTTGCCTCTCCCTTCTGTTCCTGTAGCCATGTTTGTCTCCGAGCAAAGCTGATGGCCCCCGCCACTCCACCAGCAGAGACGGCAGTGTCAGATTTGAGGGAAAATGGTACTGAGTGGCACAGATGCTTAGGTTATTGTTTCTTTGCAAAACCTTCCAGACAGGCAAGCAAGGAGTTTGAGGGGAAGAGCGCTCATGTGTACTTTAGGGACACCTCATTTTCAAGGTCTGATATTATCTCTAAAGGGACTTTTTCTTTGAAAAGACCAGAAACTCTGTCATCTTTATCTCTAGTTAGCAGCTTCCTCCCCAGTTGTTATGAGGGGAGATATCAGTCACCAAGGCCTTGGTTAGATCTCTGAAAAAATCCCTTGCCATGTTGCCTATCACAAAGCCCCAGGCCCTGCCCTTTTGCTGTCATGCTGGAAAGATCCAAGGCTCCAAGTCCCCAGGCTGGTGGAGGTGACTCATCTCTCTGACCCTGAGTGGAAGAGAGTGGCGTGTTTGGGGCACACGGGACGCCTGTCAGCAGTCAGCATCCTGTTGGCCAGGAAAGCACTACCTCTTCCCAGGAAAGGCTTCGTCTGCTGCAGAGACAGAAGCCCCACTGAGTCAGAGAAGAAAACCTGGCTGAACCCTGGGCTTCTGTGTCTGCAGTGGGAAGAAACCTGCCCCGTTTTCACACCCAACCCTGCCACCCAAACAGGGAGACATCGTGCCCCTTTTCTGTGTTTAAGGATTCAATGGCCATTATTACAGGGAAACAAACGATGGGAGCCTACGTGATGAATACCAGGGAAGGCATAAAGCAGCAGTGATTTTTCTTTTTTTACAAGATTTTATTTATCTGTCAGAGAGAAAGAGCACAAGCAGGGGAGTGACAGGCAGAGAGAGAAGCAGACTTCTGCTGAGCAGGAAGCCTGATGCAGGTCTGGATCTCAGGACCCTGGGGTCATAACCTGAGCCAAAGGCAGGTGCTTAACAACTGAGCCACCCAGGTGCCCCAAGCAGCAATGATTTTGAAGAGGCCCAGTGAGTTATATCTTTTGGCCCCTCCTCTCGCTGTTACTCCAGGGGCGCTCATTGATCAGAATCCTCTCCTTCCACCCCTGTGACTTCTCTCTTCCCCTGGCCTCCGTCACAGGTGGCTTATTTATTTAGTGAGGTATTTACTCCTTCCCTTGCACCATCAAAAAAAAAAAATTGAACCAGCTTATAAAGACACGCAGAACAGAAGATGGAATAAATGTCCAAGATAAGCCATGAAGAAGACAAGAAAACCAGTTGATAGAGCCAGCAGTAAGATGAGCACACAGAAACATCTATCCTATGATGTTCTGTTACTACAGGCGGGCTGCAAACATGGATCTAAGAGTCCTAGAAGCCTAAGAAAAGAGAACAAAGAATAAATTTAAAAACAAAGAACAGAGAAAAAATTGGGCAGAAGGAGTACATTGGTGAGTTAGGAGAAGACCTGCCATTCTAAAGCAGAGTCCAGAGGGAGGTGAGTGGTCACAGCTCACGCTTGCTGGCACGTGGGCCAGACTCTGAGTTAAATGCTCTTGTGACATTTCCTCATTCGATCCTGGCAATCTTGTGGGGTAGATACAGTTATGATGCTCATTTCACAGATTAGAGAGTAAGTTAGTAATTTGCCCAAGACCAGAGACTTAGTCAATTACAGAAATGAGATTCAAACCCAGGCTATCAGGCTCCATATATGGGTGCCTCGTCAGGAAGTTCACCCTGCAGGGCAGTGGGGTCCCACGGGGGTATCCCTGCATCATGCGCAGTAGCCACTTTTGTAGGCCTGTGTCTCCGGGCCCAAGATCAACCGGTATTTTCTCAGACCATAGTGAGTCATTCTAATGCATTCCAAACCTGCTCTAGTACCAAATTCTACACCAGAGAAACCTGAAGCTGAAGTCTTCGGTCTCTCCATTCCCATGCCTACATCAGGAACTACTCTTACAGTGCTCTGGGATCACAGAGCACACTAAAGGACAACTTCACCTGCCCTGTGGCTCTTTTCCTCCCACACATCCTTTGTGCCAGGCTTTAGGAATTGGGTATTCCCTCTCTTCAAGACTTCATGCTCTTCAGGCAGCTGTTCTCAAACTGCCAGCATCTACAATGCCAAGTTAAAGCAGACCATCAATTTTAGGTAAAAATGTATTTAAATTTTTAGTATTAAAAATATCATAATCTTTTTTTTTTTTTAACGTAGGCTCCATTCCCAACATGGAGCCCAATATGAGACTTGAACTCAAAACCCTGAGATCAAGACCTGAGCTGAGGTCAAGAGTCAGACACTTAATCAACTGAGCCACCCAGATGTCCCAAAGCAGCATATTCTTTAAAAAAGCATTTTATTATGGAGAAAGCAGAATAGTGTAATGAACCTCTGCACACCCATCACTCAGCTTCAACAGTTACTGACTCATGGCCAATCTTATTTCAACACTGCTCCCCTCCACTTCCTCTCTCCCATACATTCCCACAGCAAATTCCAGAGATCATATCCTTCCATCCATAAATATTTCAGTACGCATCTCTAAAATATACCAGTCCTTCCTTTTAACGTTATAAGACCATTATCACAACTAACAATATTCATAAGAGTTCCTAAGAATCATCAAATATCAAATATCCAATTGTCTCAAAAATATTTTAAGTCTTTTTTGTTTGAATCAGTACCCAAATAAGACCTACACATTCCTATCAGAAAGAACATTTTTTTAAAGATTTTATTTATTTATTTCACAGAGAGATCACAAGTAGGCAGAGAGGCAGGCAGAGAGAGAGGAGGAAGCAGGCTCCCCTGAGCAGGGAGCCCGATGTGGGGCTCGATTCCAGGACCCTGGGATCATGACCTGAGCCGAGGGCAGAGGCTTTAACCCACTGAGCCACCCAGGCACCCCTGTTATTTTAAATAATAGTTATTATTTCACACTTTTGGAAGAGGACATCATTTTCAGTCTCTTCCCATGGCACCTGACCTATTTGGTCAAGTTCTTTACTCCCTACTCCAACCATTTCTTTTGTTACCCTTTATTTTTACTAAGTTAAACACTCCCCACTGAGTTACAGGTCACTGGTTGCAGCCTTCAGAGTCTGATGTCTCTTTCTAATGGCCATGGATTCAGAAATGAGAGATTTCTCACTGAAGACACTTTTGGGCCAATTATAAAATAAAATTCAAAATCCAAATGGATGTATGCTGTAGCTTGGGAGATGGGAGCAAAATGGGTCCCTTTCATCCACATGAGCCCTGGAGGGCATTTGTCCCAACATTACAAGAGATTCTAAGCTATGTGCAATAAGAGATCCTCTCCTCTTAAAGTATCAGACAGACACTGGGAAAGAGTCAAACTCCACTCAGAACAGACTGGACTTCAGTTTGGTCTTATGAAAAGGATCTGATTTCTCAGCTAATGTTTTCTTTTTTAAGGGGCTGAGTGTATCCTTTGGATACTATAGGCCAAGGCCAGAATTGATAAGGTATCTGAGACAAATCAGCTGTGGACATGCCGTGAGGGGCGAGGTCAAGTTCTCATCCAAAGTTGAGGAAGGACCCTCTGCCAGCAGAGGGGACAGCGGAGTGGTGGGGATCAGACCATTGCAAAGGGCAGTTAGGAGGACACTGAAAATGTCCAGGCAGGAGGTGATATGCTCCTGGAGTCAGGTAGGAACAAGACCAGACAGAGGGGAAGGATCAGTACAGCAGAACAGGGGATATGAGGACGGATGGAGTGGGCAGTAAAGAGGCAGGAGGGAGGAATCTCCAGTGCTGGGTTGCTGTGTGAAAAGGAATCGTACACGCACACACCTGCGCACACACGCGCGCACACACACACACGGAATCCCCTTCCAAATTGCCCATGGCCCTGCAATGGAAAGAGCCAGCTGATCTGTGGCTTAGAAAACACCCCATGCGAAATATCCACTCTGTAGTTAGAGCAACAAGGGTCTTCAACTCTGGCTGCACATTAGGATCACCTGTAGCGTTTGAAAATACTGTGCCCAGGCCCCAGCTCAAGGCATCTGAGTCAGAATCCCTGGGTACTTTTACGCCTCTCCCCACCAGCACCCCCATCAGCAACAGAGGAGATGCTGATGTGCAGCCCGGGCTGAGAGGCTCTGGGCAAGGCATGGACAGCACCGGCTCTTTCAGCACAAAATTACCTGCCTGGACCCCTTGTTGGAAGTGTCCACAGCTTGAAGCTTAGCTTGGCTCAGCACGGTTCCCTGTTGCTTAAAGTGAACCGACCTGACCTTTGGAACTCAACCCTCTGTGCAGAGGCCTGCAAGGAAAGCCTGGCGGGGCAACAGGAAAGAAGGGAGCCAGGTGTCCACACATGTGCTTCCCTCTGCCTGTGGTGGGTGGTGGTTCTCACACTCTGACATGTCACGTTCACAAGGGGATGTTTGTCCAATGCAGTTGCCTGGGTCCTGCTCCCTGCTAGGGTCTGAAGTCTAGGGTGTGGCCCAGGAATCTGCTTTTAGTGGGTCCCAGGTAACCCTGACAGAGGGCTCTCAGCACGCATGCGCGGGCCTCCACACACCCCAGAGGACCCGAGAGGTCTTCAGGAGCAATGGTCTATGGGCCCCCATGACGGATGCATACGGACCAGGGATTCTCCTTCATCCTGGACCCTGGCCAGGAGAGTCTGAATAGTTAGGACTGAGGTAGCGCCCAGCAGTAAGTGTTAGAAACGATTACAACTTCCATTTCTAGAAATGGTTGGATAGTGGGGCACTATCCAACTGGGGGCCTTCATGGAAAAGAGGTGGACCTGCTCCCAGTTTTCTTTGTATAATAGGAGGTGGAAGTGAAACAGGAAGGGCCCTTGGCTCACTTGCTCCTTATTTCCACCAAAAGGGAAACGGGGATTTTCCGAGGCTGACTGTTGGCAGCAAGTGCAGGAGCAAGAGTGGGAGCCCAAGAAGCAGACTCTGGTGTCTCAGGGAACTTCGGTTTCAGACTTGAGGATTCCTGCACCAGAGCCTCAGATGTTCAGTGTGCATGGGATTAAGAAAGGTTCCCCCCTTCTTCTGGTCCTCCCTTAGTCCCTTTCCGTGGGAGGGGAGCCACCCTGCACTCCTCCCACCCTCACCACCGGAGACTGGGGTGACACAGGGGCTGCCAGGCTCCGGGCAGCTGCCACCTGCTCAGCGGGCTGCTCTCCCAGCTTTGATTTTCTTTCCTCTAAGCCAGGAGAGGTTGCATGAGGGGCGTTTCCTCAAAAAGCAAAGGCCGGCACCCGGCCTCCTAATCCCCTAAAGCAAAGGCAGCTCAGGCCCACTGCTCTCCCTAGAGAAATACGCGAGTGGACTCAGAAAGGCCCAGGCCATGTCTCCACACTCTCCCCCGCTCTTCCCCTATGAGAAGGGGAAGCCAACACGGCTGTTCCCGCGCAGGCTTCGGTCAAAGTGGCAGCAGCCTCTACCAGGACAAGAGCCCTTCCCGGAACAGGTGTCAGTGCCCGCACCCCACACTCCAGAAGTGGGGCAAGGGCTGCTGTTTCAGCCAGCTAACGCAGCCATACAAAATGCCAGACTGGGCAGCTTACATAACAGACACATTTCTCTCTGGAGAGAGTTCTGGAGGCTGGGGAGAGGCTGGGCTGGTGCAGCAGGGAGAGTACTCTGCTCTTTCTTTGCCAGTCCCCAATTTTGGACCTCCTCCAAGTATTCTGATAAAAAAAAAAAATCTAACCTGCTCTAAAGTGGGAGTCACCAGGACCAGGAATAATCTAGCCCTGATGTCAGGATTCATTATAGAGTCTTGAAATGTGTTATAGGAGCATTTATAACGTTGAAGCAAAAACTACATGGGTTGAGTTAAAAGCACAATTTTATATTTTCTTGTCAAACAACTTTACTTGAGGCAACAACTGAAATATAATTTAATTCAACAGGAAATATCACACTTGGAGGGAAAACATAGAAAAGAAAAAAAAAAAAAAACCCTGAAATTTAAGCCAAACATTCTTTCCAAGGCACAGCACTGACATTTCCAGATTGACAGCAGAATGAGTTTGTTTCCATGAAACAACATCATGAGTCCAAAGTTTGCCTTTGAAACAGCTTTCCACCGCCTCCCCATTTCTCCAGGCTCAGGGAACGATGCTTGTGGCCTTCCTCAGGGCCAGGTAGCCAGTGACGACGTCGGAGGGCAGCCTCCGGATGTAGGAAAACTCTTCGATAGTGCTGAACCGCAGCTTGCTCTGGGGGTCCGTGTAGTTGGCCTGGGTGGGAAACCGGCACAGGGAAAGGCAGAACATTGGTGGTCATGGTGAATGTTTGAAGTCCAAGTTTACAAATTTTTTCTATTTTACCTAAAGTGAAATATCTGCATTTTGTCTTACTCTGTCACGAAGAGCACAAATTGCCTACTTTGGCAATGACTTGTTAATCTTCCCAGACTTGAGAAATACTTCAGGGTATAGACGGGAGGAAGAGGAGTACCCACATCAGACCCTTCAGGACCAGGACCCTTCAGGATGGTGGACACGGCAAGGGCTCCGAGCAACAGGTCCAAAGTGGAATTCCTGATGATCGTCCCTCCCTGGCCCCTGCCCTCAAACTCCCACTTGCTTCCAACAGATGTTTTGGCTCCGTCCACCAAGGCAAGAACAGGGGCTGCCCAGGCACACCCACCCCTGCCTGTTACACCCCTACACCCCACTTGCTCCAAGTGCTCTCTCCTGCTCTATGCCCTCCCTATGCCACTCCCAGGCTCCCTGGGCTACACCGCAGTACTGATGGGCCACCAACTCCCACCCTCCCACTGGAAGGGACTGCCACCCCACAACTGCAACCAAGGTCATTTCCACAAACCTGCACTTCTGATTGCATCTTCCCTTAGCTTGAAATCTCCCAGGAGCTCGTCTCAAGTCCTCAGCATGGCTTCTCAGACCCCGCAAGCCAGCCCGGGCCCTCCACCTTCCCAAGCCTCTTCCTCAGCCACATGTCCCCACCCTGGTTCCAACTGCCCTGGCTCTCAGTCCCTCCTGGCATTCGCACCCCCCTCACCCTTCCCTGGGGAGGGGCCGCTCTGCTCCCCAGTCGGCGGCTCATCCTTCGGGACTCAGCCCCCAGGCATCTCATCAGGGAAGTCTTATCTGCTCCCCCGCTCTCCCCACATCTGTCTCCTGTAGAATGCTTCTCTCTCTTGCTTTCACATTTATTATTGGCATGACTCTGAGTAAGGTCTAGGCTGAGCGGCTCCACGGGGCAGGAACCCTATGGTTTGCTTATCACGGCATCCCTGCTCCAAGTGCAATGCAGAGTGCACCGTGGGCCTTCAGGGAATGTTTGTACAATGAGTGATGAATGAGTAAACAAACGAAGGCACGAACCAATGGATAATCAAGACCATCACGGAAAAGAGAACTCACTTCTCACTGACATCAAAATTCTCTTTTGGTCTGTGGTCCCCACGTGCAAAATGCAGAAAATAAACTCATTTACTGTATACTTCAAGTCACATGGCTTCTACAGACTTTGAAACAGAAAACATGAGGGTGAGTCATCTGGAACTCCTTTAAAAAATTATACAAGATGCCATTAAAGTCTAGACGGATAACGTCCAGTTACTGCCTTGCCTGTGTGCGGACCCCGCCGGGTGACAGTGCTGTGTCACCAAGGAAGGAGGGGAGGCTGAAGAAGCAACAGCGGAGGGGAACTTAGTTACAGGGTTCTCACACTCTCCAAAGTCCTCAACTGTGCCTCAGGGGATCTCCCTAAGGTAGTTAACATCTGCGTGGCAGGAAAAGGAGATTAGTCCTCAAGATTAATTAAAACTCTCCACAAAATAAAACCTTGATCCTTTGGCTTCATCTAGATCTTGCCTTTCTGTCCCACATTTTAATGACAGTAATATTCAGGAAGGCTTCAACAGAAAAACAGCAACAAGCCCCTCTGGAGGACTGGCCAGGAGGCAGGTAGAGGCGTGGATGGGAGGAGAGGCTCCCCTGTGGCCGTAGGGGGAGTGGGGGGGGGGAGGGTAGGCCCGTGCAGCTGGCTTCCATCATCTGGCCTCCCGAGAAGCACCAGCTCCGGCCTGGCTCCATTTCTGCAGCCACCTCACTCCTACCACCGAACTGCACCGAGCTGGCCCGCCCGACTTCAGACCTCACTGCCAAGAAGACTGCTGAGTAAATAAGGCACGATACAGAGATGCCCTGGCACCCACAGGAAGGTCACCAACGAAAGCTTGCACAGACCGGACCTGCCCTAGTATTCTGAAGAAAAGGGAGGGTACCAAGGGACACCCCAGGGTTGAACAAGTGAGAAACTGCACTCCTGGGACACCTGGGTGGCTCAGTTGGTTGGACGACTGCCTTCGGCTCAGGTCATGATCCCGGAGTCCCGGGATCGAGTCCCGCATCGGGCTCCCAGCTCCACGGGGAGTCTGCTTCTTCCTCTGACTTTCTCCTCGCTCATGCTCTCTCACTGCCTCTCTCTCAAATGAATAAATAAAATATTTAAAAAAAATTTTTTTTAATAAAAATAAAATTAAAAAAATAAAAATAAATAAATAAATAAAAAGAAACTGCACTCCTCTGGTTTGCTCTCCTCTGGCTTCAGTCCCCCGGAGCCTGAACGGAGCAGAGGCCCCCTTCCCGTAGGGTGGCAGTAAATGGCTATAAGGCCTCCCCTGCCGCAAGGTGACAGGCAGCGCTCACTGCTCTGCCCATCTCACCCAGAGCCACGGCTCTTTCCAGAGCTTTGGAACAAGGACTGCCCACAGGTGTGACCCCACGTGGCTTCCTGCCTTGCCCACGCACGGCGGACAGCTGTTTGGTGCGAATAGGTGTGTCCATGTAAACATGAGTGGGGCTTTATTTTTTAATGGCACAACTTCAATTTACCCAAGTCAACAAATGGATATATTCTCCTCTTAAAAAAAAGAAAGAAAGAAAACATTATAAGACTCAAGTCCTCTTTTCCAAGCATCTACCATCCAAAAGTCCCTGCCTTTCCCTGAGGAAACCACTGTCCCTGGGCACCCTTCCAGACCTTGTTTGTATCCACACTTACATATATAAACATACCAGGGAAATTACCCACTATTTTTTTGTGAGTGTGTGTTGGTTTTTGCTTAAGTGGTAGCATGCTGCTTACGCTGCTTTGCACCTTTGAGTAAATGACACATCTACAAGTTTATCCCTGTTGTTACAAACACATCAAGCTCACAGACTAGTATGAAATCATCTCCACCTCCAAGCCCCGGTTGACTGACCTTTATTGTGTTCCCAATATTTGGCTCATAACCCCATTTTCTCATAATTATTTCTGCACGAAACTCTGTGTACACACACTTTCTCTAGGGAGCTGCCTGGAAGGCCAATTGCTAAGTCATAAGCCTTAGCTTTTCTGTCTCAACAGGTGCTGCCAAATGTCCTCCCAAGAATCCAGACTAATGTATTCCCACCTCCAAAGGGCCATGTATTGAGGAGCTTTGCTTCTCTATGTTGGTGATGTTTATAATCAAACATCTTCATTTCTCCCCTGCTGGTGAGCCCTTTCCCTAATTATCAGGGAGACTGAATATCTACTGATCGTCTGTATGTCCTCCTTGTGACTGTCCTCACATCCTTCTAGCCAGTCCTGTGGGTCTGCCTTTCGATGATCCGGTAGGGTTCTTTGCAGATCCAAGCAGCCAGAGGTTTTAGGTTATGTATGACATGACAAGGCCTTGCCTATAGCATGAAGGGCCTGGAACGACGCTTCTCAAAGTGATTCTCATGCCTCCTAATGTGTGCGAGCCACCGCACTAACAGATGAGCTGCGGAGCAGTGAGGACGAAGCGATCTTCTAAGGGACCACCCACTAGGTCTGCCCCTAAACGATGGCCTCTGCATGGAGAAATGCCCATCTGGGGCTGGAACAGAACAGCTGCTCCCACACTAGCTCTCCTGCCATAAACAGTTATTAAAATGGGTCAAATCGATGAGGTGACTATTTTTAGGCAGGAAACAAGAGATCATGTAAGACCACAACATTGCTCGTGCAGGTGAAGTACCCTCCGAGGTTAGGAGATATGTGCCCTGAATGGACAGCAGAAGAACCCACCACGCATGCACGCACGCACACACACACACAACACATACACATGCACACGCACGCCATGTTACGGCACCTCCATTCTGCCTGTTGTTTTTTACGACCACTGTACTTAAGGGCCTATGTTAAGAAGTTTGCAGTACAGGGGTGCCTGGCTGGCTCAGTCGGCTAAGAGTCCGACTCTTGATCTCAGCTCAGGTCTTGATCTCCGGGTTGTGGGTTTAAGCCCCATGTTGGGCTCCACACTGGGCACGGAGCCTACTTTAAAAAAAAAAAAAAAAGGTGTGTAGTACACAGAGGAATGTGTGCTCTGTGGAGGAGAAGCTACAACATACAACTGATTCAGAGACAATAACTAACAGTATTTTTAAAAGTATAAAAGAATTCAGCTCTTTCCCAGCACAAAACACATATCATAGGTTTAGTCAGTTTGGCACAAAGTTTGGAGTCATCCATTTTCATAAAAATGTAAAGCATTTAACTGATATGTATGAGTTTTAAAAAGTGAAGTGCCCCATTTTAGTTTAACTACATTTTTAAAAGCACGATCATCTCCAAAATATAAGAAATTTTTAAAATTTCAGCAGTAAAAAAAGAAATTGTTGTTTCTTTCATGTTATTTCATGTGTTGCCAAGCAGAGGAAGGGGAGGTGATAGCCGGGTCTCCTACTTTCTGGAGCAGTCCTCCCTCTGGGCTACCTGCACGGAGGCCCCAGGCTGCCGCCACCCTGAGATAAGCATGTGAGCTCTTCAGCACAAACCCAGGACCTGTCGAAGTACGCAGGTTCCCGGCAGGGTCAGGGGCAGCCCCACCAACACTTCCTTCGACAGTATTATGAAATCTCCCTCCAACTCAATGCTATGAGACCCAGAGATGGATTTATACTCACAAGAAGACCTGAAACATCAGAATACTTCTTAGCTGGTTTAAAGGAGGGAGGAGCATCAATACTGAAGTCTGGGGGGAAAAAAAAAGAAAGAAGATAACTAAGCTGGCTTTAAAATATTCAGATCCCTCTCCTTTATTCTCCGAAAGTGCTGTCTCATAATATTTCTGAAATTTTGATGCTGTGATTAAGTCCTCAGACACTTCTCCGGGGGAGTGATACACTACGTCACAGACCAAGCACAGGCTCTGGATCGAGCTCTGCCCTGTCCCTGGGGCCCCTCTGCTCCGGCGGAACCCCCGGAAAGCTCCTCTGCCCACAGTCCACTCTCACCGTCGCAGGCTACACAGGCTGTGGGCGAAACCCAACAACCCTCTAATGGGATCAGAGCATCCGGACACTGGAGTGTCCACACCCAGACCCTGACGAGCTCACTGGTCACCCATCTGAGTCACCCCATGAAAGATGTGCTGTGGGACAGGACGTGGGGGAAACTTTGACTGTACTTTCCAGGGAGGACGAACAGAAAGAACAGTGCTTTACACAGATGTGAAAATAGGGCCGCGGAAAGCACTCACTCTAACAATGACACAGAGTAAAACAGAGTTAGCCTTTAAGACGGTGGTGAGAGACTCTCTGAAATTTTGGGAAACCCTGTTCTGGAAACACATTTTAAGAGCAGACTCCTGAAAAGGAGTTAGTCTGACAGAAACACCAGGATTAGCACATCAGGACCGACTTTTCCAGACTGATATGTCACAGCACCACGAACAAGCCACACCCCTGTCGCACAGAAGGGCTCAGCGCACAGCTCCGTGCACGGCGTCTCCAGAGGCTGATGCACCTCGCCAACCCCGGAGCGGCGTCACTTCCTACACTAACACAAACACGCAGGTTTGTTACAAGTTCCTACTCTGAGCATCATCGACACACAGAAGGCTCTAGACGGCTCACAGTTAGGATCGTTCAGTTGCCACGGCAATGCCCTTTCAGAGGCGAGGATCTGTTTCAGGTTCTTCCAGGTTCTGTTCTTCTTGCCGGCGACTGCGCCACCGTGGCCAGAGTGCTGGAGTGAAGGACAGAGGCAGAAATGACAGGAATCAGCGGAGCCCATCATTTCAGGTTCGGAATGACGCGTGTCCCTAACAGTAAGAGGCCCCTCATTCTGTCAGCTCACTTGTACCCCGAAGGGCTGGGTTTTTGTTTTTGTTTTTTAAGTATTACACTGTACACGTTAATCTTACTGATAAAAACACAAAGCTTTTGGATTATCAAAACCCATGAAGTAGTTGGTCATGGAGTAGAAATAAAAGAGTTTTTTTTGTTGTTATTGTCCATTTTTATATGCTCATAGAAAAATCACATCCTTTATTGGGACTAACTTTAGAGAATTCACTCATGAATCCTCCATCACTTTAAAATAAATTTATTACAAAAAAAAATTTATTACAAAGTCAGCTTTAAACTCATGACCACATCTCTCAACTCCCTTCTGAGGGCAGGTCACTGCCTGGCAAGTCACTGGAGATGCTGGAAAACCCAAGAAAGCCCCAATCATGGCATGGCAAGCCCTCTGGAAATTTGTTTTCTTTCTTGTTCTATAAAAATGATAAAATAAAATGGAAAAGAATACCAACATCTGCCGCAGGCACTGGTAATACTGTATTTTTAAAACTAATGAAAAACAAACTTCTAATGATATCATCTCAATCTCTGGAATTATTATAGCTCTCAAGAATGAAAGGAAGAGTAGCCTATTCCTACTTTACAGCAACATAAGTTAGATTTACTTAAACTAACGAGGAGAACTCCTCTTTTAGTTAGTTGTTTTCAACGAAAACTTATGTAAGCCCAGTGAAAAGGGATGGTGAACAATCATGGAAATGACCCACCCTCAGAAGAGTATCCTTTAAATCAGTTCCACGAGGAGCACCAAAATCCTGGGGAACCGGCCCACTGGGTGAGCAACGGGTAGGGCCCTCCTCCTGCCACCACCCTCTCCTAACAGCCCCTGGCAAAGAAGGTGGTGACTTGGACTGACGGAGAAAGGGCCACCGGGGCTGCCGGCCCACCAGGATCAGAGGCTGGGGTGTGGCTGTTTGTTTTTTGTTTTTTCATTTCTAAAATACCTTAGAAGCTTACCACAAAGTTTGGATCCTTAAATGGCAATGGCTTGGCAGCTTTTTCCATAGGTCCTGTGCTGAAGTCAGAGGGCACCATCTTATTCTCGCTCATGGCTTCCATGCTGATACCCTTAAAACATAATGATAGTCTGAGGTCAGTTTCTTCTTGGCGAGGTCCCTAACTCTGCTCCTAAGGAAACCAAAGATGACACCACGGGGGATGTGAAGGAAGACAGTGCCCCAGAGCCCTAGCAGGTGGCCTGCACCAGAGAAGGGCATGCCAGATTGGGAGCAACATCTGCTGTGTGGAAGCCATGGGAAGGAGAGCCAGGACCCCAGCTGCCAGGCTTCCTGGATCCTCCATGCGCCAAGTAGGAGGGATGGTTGTCCCCCATGAGCTGGCTCACTGAACTCTGACAACTGCTGTTATCCCCAGTTTTCAGAAGAGAAAATTGAGGCTCAGGGGTATGGGTTCAAGACCACACAGTGATTACCTCTGGATTCAAACCCAGGTGGAGCCAATTCCAAAGCCCTCACCGTCTCCACAACACCACAGTGTCCCTACTCCTATTGATCTTGTCATACTGGTGCCTTAAAACATTGTGACAAAAAAGGCCCAGCCCCTGTAAGGGTGTCATCAGTCAGGGAACCCAGGCTACAACTCTTCTGCACCAGCCGAGCAAGGGGATACAGGCATTCTGAAGGAGGAGAGGAGAGGAAGAGGGGGCTGGGTAGCCACAGGTCAGCCGGATGCAGCCAGAACGCCCCCATAGCAGGCTGAACTCTCTTAAACAAAAAAACCTTTCAAGCTCACCATCACCAAGAAAAAACAAGCCAAAGTAAGAAATGGCTTCTGATTTTTAATGCAATTTCCAGTATTCCCAAACTGCAATAAATTATTTTTAATTGCTATGTAATTTTCATTCAGCGAAATGCACAGATCTTAAGTGTAGGTTTCGGGAGTTTTGCCAAATCTTTACACTTGCTTAATCCGTGTCCCTATGGATTACAGAACATTTCCGTCATCCCAGAAAGTTCCCTCATTCCCTTCCTAACCAGTACCTTCCACCCTCAGGGCGGTCACTATTGTGGTTACTCCCACCCCCCTTTTGCCCCTTTTACAACTTCACATAAAGGGAATCTGAGAACACGTACTCGTGTTTGGCTTCTTTAGTGCAGCAGAGTTTTGAAGATCTCTCCGTGTTGCTGCAGAGGTCAGTAATTCGTTTCACTGTATCTGTGTGTGGTCAGCAGAGCGGCATCCCCGTATGGATATACCACAATGTGTTTATCCACTCGCTGCTGAGGAGCACGTGGGCCGTTTTCAGGCTTCAGCTAGTATAAATAATGCTGCTGTGACCACTCCGTGCCAGGCTTTGTGTGGACCTGTGTTTACACTTCTCTGGGGTAAACGTCTAGGAGCAGAATGGCTGCATGACAGGTAAGTGTATTTAACACTGAAAGAAACTGCCAGCTTGTTTTCCTAAACGGTGGCCCGATTCGACACTCGCAGCAGCAGTGTATGCGCATGCTGGATGTGTGTGTGTGCGTGTGGTCCATCAACCCCATCCCCACCCCTGCAGTGACATCTGTGGGGGGCGCAGGGGGCACCCACTCTGATGCGTAGTTCTCCAAATGGTCTCCTCTCAGACACCTTCCCAGAGGCTTTGCCAGTCTCTGCACGTGGGCCTGGGTGCCTCCTTGGTCCACACCACCTCTTTTGTCTGACATGCCCCTCAACTCACCCCCCCTTCCCTTCATGATCTTTCCAAAGCCCAGCTCGATGCCAACCCTGTAAGAAGTAAGAGGCCTCCAATTTCTCAACCTTTTCCCACCAGCCCCAGCCTCAAGTGTTCTCTCTCCTCTCGCACTCCCTCCCTCTCTCCCTCCCTCCCTCCCTTCCCCAGCCATCCTTCCCCACAGTCCTCCCTTACCTGGCACCTTCCTCAGCTTGCCCCTCAGAAGAGGGGCTCTGCAGTGCACACCTTGCCCACTCCCTTCTCTCCAGCACAGTCAGTGAGGCCCTCTTAAATGCAAGCTTGATGGGGCTCCCCTCCTCTACAGCAGGCCGATGGGCCCCACGGACTTTGAGATGAGAAACACATCTGGCCTCCTCTCCAGCCTTGCCTTTCACTATCCCTCCTTACTGCATTTTGTATTTTCTGGTACAAAATCCACTGAGTCATTTTCTCTATGGCACAAATAGTTTCCAATTTTCCCATTTTCATTTATACTTTACTAAGATTATTTTCATTGGGATTAATTCATGTCAGTTTTAATTTTATAACAAAGATTAAATCTAGCATTTTGTACATAACTAAGTTTTACTGGCCTTGTAATTTTTCCTTCCTGTCATGGCATTTTTGCCAGGTACATGTATCCTAGGAGGCCCAATTTGAGGAGGGAAATTTGATTTTCCCATCACATTTAATCAATAACCAACATTACCGTGTATAGTTTTAGTCAGTTGTCAATGTTATTTTGGGTTGACTAGTATCTATTATAAATTAGATATATGACGGATAGTTTGTATTTATGTCTTAGTCAAGGAAAAAAAACAGCAGCTTTATGAAACAGGGAACCACAGACCAGAAGAAGAAGAGATGAGAGAGAGATGACCAGACAAGGAAAGAGCATCTCCGAGCGGGGGCACACCCTGCCCCACAGTGTGGCTCAGCCTTCTGTTCCCCGCATCTAACTGGATCAGAAATAGTGTATGTGTATCCTGAGGAGGGGCATGGAAGGACCAAGGGGAGGCCAGAGTGAAGCCTGTGCTACTGGACTGAAACCAGAGGTTCGCAGCGTGTACTCAAGGCTTTAACACAGCTCGGGCAGAGAAACAGAGAGTATGGGGAGGGCGGGTACACACACCCCCATCTCTCCTAGCTCTCTCCACAAAGATAGCTGGAAACAACAGGCACACCTGGGCTCAGATCCTGGTTTCTAAATGTAATTCTTCAAGAACCACTGATCCTTAAAAAAGTAACTGGTTCCAGGGCTGGGGCAGAAAAGTACAGGATGAGCCCTGTGGTTCAGAAAGTAAGAAAATAGCTGTACTGGTCGGCTAGGGCTGTCCTGACAAAACAGCACAGACTGGGTGGGTTAGACAACAGACATGCATTTTCTCACAGCTCTGGAAACTACGAGTCCAGATCAAGGTGTCAGCGGGGTTGGTTTCTCCCGACGCCTGGGTCACTGGCTTGTAGACGACTGTCTTCTTACCGTGTCCTCACAGGGCCTTTCCTCTGTACATTCCCCTCCTTGGTGTCTCTTCCTCTCTTATGGACAACAGTCCTATTGGATTAGGGCTCCACCTTTATTGACCTCCTTTAACCTTAATTACCACTGTAACAGCCCTATCTCCAAACACAGTAATGTTCTGAGGTGTATGGGGTAGTGGGGGGGGGGGGGGCGGCTAGGACTTCATATGGATCTTAAAGGGACACAATTCAGTTCACCACTGTACGTAATAGTACGTAATAGCACTGAGAAAATGACGGGGTCTATTAAAGCACATGGAAGCGGTTTGAAGAGGTTCCCACTAGCAGAGGACAATTTGAGCATCAAAATAAATAACACTGATCCAGAACATATAAAGGATTGTTATCACTCAACAACAACAACAACACAAATTCCACTGTAAAAAGGGCAAAGGATTCCAATCAACATTTCCTCTTTTAAAAAAAAAAATTTTTTTTAATTTATTTATTTGTCAGAGAGAGGGAGAGAGAGCGAGCGAGCACAGGCAGACAGAGTGGCAGGCAGAGGCAGAGGGAGAAGCAGGCTCCCTGCCGAGCAAGGAGCCCGATGTGGGATTCGATCCCAGGACGCTGGGATCATGACCTGAGCCAAAGGCAGCTGCTTAACCAACTGAGCCACCCAGGCGTCCCAACATTGCCTCTTTTATGGCCAGCCGAAAAGATGTTCAGCATCCTCAAAACTGCACTGAGCTATCACGTCACACCCATGGGGATGGCCACGATCGAAGACACTGAATAACGCGCCAGCAAGGGTGCAGAGCGACTGCAACTCTCACGCATGGCTGGTGAGAAAGGAAAAGAGTGTGGTCACTTTGAAAAACAGTTGGTGTTGCCTCAAAATGTTAAACAGAATTATCATATGACCCAATAATTCGACTCCTAATATATACCCCAGAGAATTAAAAGAAAAAACAGTCTGTAAAAACATGGGCATATTCATTGAAGTATTTCCCGTGAAAGCTAAGATGTACAAACAACCTACACGGCCATCAACTGAAGAACACAGGTGTGGTATATCCGCACAATGGAGTGGCATTCAACCACAGAAGGGAATAAAGTACTAATCCATGCAACCACACGGAGAAGCCTTGAGAATACGCTAACTGACGGGTGCCTGGGGGGCGCAGTCAGTTAAGCGTCCCGCTCTTGTTTTCAGCTCAGGTCATGATCTCAGGGTCATAAGATCAAGCCCTTGACTAGACTCCATGCTCGGAGCAGAGTCGGCTTGAGTTTCTCTCCCTTTCCTCCTGCTCCTCCTCACGCTCCCTCTCTCTCATAAAATAAATCTTTTTAAAAAAGGAAAGAAAATACTATGGTAATTGAAAGCAGACAGAAAAGGCCACATATTCTACGATTCCATTCGCATGAGGTAACTACAGCAGTCAAAGATCAGAGGCAGTCACAGGCTCAGAAGAAGGGTTAATGGGAGTGACTGCTAATAGGCAGAGGATTTCTTTTTGGGGTCGTGGAAATATTCTAAAATTAGATGGTAGGGGTGGTTACACAACTCGGAATATACTACAAACCACAGAAGCGCACATTTTAAGAGGGTGAATTTTATGAGATGTGAATTATAACTCAATAAAGCAGTTACAAACAAATTTATGGATGAATGAATAAAGCTAGTCTCAAAGTATCCCCCCCGCAGGATTCTTTAATATGAACAGGAAAATAGTAACTTCACAGCGGAGAGACCTGGCAGACACGACCTTACTAAGTGCTCAAAGCGAACGCTGTTGGTTGCAGAACACAGGCCACCATGTGCTATGATATGACGCACTGAGAAGGGGATGGCGTCACTTCTGTCCTCTTGCCAAGAATGTATTACCCATATCTGATCATAGGAAATATCAGACAAGCCCAAATTCAGGAACATTCTATAAGGGACCAGTACTCTTCAAGAGCATCAGGTCGTGAAAGATAAAAGACCAGAGAACTGTCCTATAGAAAAGGAAGCTAAAGATACATGATAACACAAACGTGTGATCCTGGCCCGCATCCTGGGCCCAGCCAAAGACAAGAATGCCGTCTGTGGTTAGGGGTCAGTGCTGGTTTAGTGTTAACCCCTAAATTTGATGGCTGTACTGTTGTTATGTAGGAGAATGACTTTGATTTTAGGAAATCCACACTGAAATGTTTAGAGCATTAAAAAAATAAATAAATAACAGTGGCCAAGAGAAACCTCTCCCCTGGGGTTTGCCCAGCTGCTAACCTGACAGCAAATGAGCCAGGGGCTCCATGGACCCCAAGAGGAAGCTACAGCTGGCAGGCGGGTCAGGAAGAGTGACTGCCACCTGCTCTCCCAAGAGGCTGTGGTTCAGGGGTGGAGGAGGAAGCCTATTGGCTGGAAGACACACAAGATGAACAGGTCCAAGGAAACTAGCCAGTGTCAGAAGCAGCAAAATGGTCTCTTCCCCCAAGGAATCTAGGGATTCATCAGGGCGGTCCTGGGACTACTCAGCGAGGACGGGCCGATGGGCACGGGCAGTGGGGAGGCTGGCCTACAGGTGGCCTCGAGTACGTGAGAGAGAGAAAAGACAGCCTGAGAACTACACAGGAAGCATCGTGTTGGAATAGAAAAGCCAGACCGCTAGGGACAGCTCAGGGGAAACCGGCAGAAAGGGAGAGGTTTCCCAGGGCCACACACATTAAGTTGCAACTTCACTGCTGCAGTTTTTTATAAAGAAAATGACTACTTATGTAATGTTCCCATCTGGGAGAAAATAAGCAAACGGAAATGCTAACAACGCAAGGGGAAGATCCCAGAGGAGAATGGGGGAAGCAGGCCTCCAGGCCCGACAGCGAGTAGGGAATGCGCCCCACTGGCAGCCACCATCCTCAAATGACGGTCTCAGCTTTTCTTCCTGTGCAGGAAGGCCAGAGAGACTGCATCTCTCCCTTTCTCCGGAGGCCCCTTCCCTGATGCCTAGTGGGTGAGCTCCCAGTGCTGTGTGCACAGTGAAATTCTGGGAAGGAATCCAGGTGCTCTTTGATGTAGGCCGTTCCCAGGCCCCGGGAAGAGATGGGAGAATGCTGGCAGGCAGCAAGGCCTGGCGGAGACTGGGGAGGCGGCGCTGCCCCAGAGGCCGCCGAGAGAAGCAGGTACCTCGGCCAGTGTGTGTGGGCTGGGAGGTCTGGGCCCTGTGCCAGGGGAGAGGATGCACTGTCAGACAGGTGCATCTGCTAGGAGGAAGGGGAAGGGGTGGGAGAGAGTGCCAGAAGTCTGCACCGCCACTTTGGGCAGCGTGCCAGAGAAGAGGCAGCAAGGGGCCGGAGAGGATGTGCTCCAGCACCGAGATTCAAAGTGGACCCCTCCTGCTCATTTGGTCCCTCCATCCTCTGTTCTTCAGCAGGAAGATAAGGGCCAATGAGGAGCCACACTTGCTGAAGAAGGGGCAGAGGAAGGAAGCCATCCCAACAAGAACTGAGCCCCATCATTCCAGAGCTGCATCCTGCCTGTGAAACAGTGAGGACTCTCTTTCCTCTCAGACCAGGATCCAAGATCCTGGGCCCAGAACTGGGTGTTATGCCATTCCTTCCTCCTGAACCCCACCCTGCATGATCCCGCGCCCTGGGCTTCAGCCATGCTGAGACTCTGCTGTCTATTAGCGACGGGATGAGAGGGAGTGGCCTTCAGTGAAAGGGAGGATCAAGTCTGTGAAGCTGGAACGCAAAAAAATAAAATTGTAAATGACATACAGTTTCCACATTACTCAGCCACTGTTAACGTTAAGAGACTTTCTGAGCTGAACCAGCCCATCCCCGAGACACAAATACCCTACGAAGAGGAGAGAAGTAATGCTTAGCATTCAGGGCTGTCCCCTCTTTGCAGCTTGAGAAGAGACGACACAAGTCCCAGGGAGGAGAAACCTGGCCCTATCAAAGCAGCCCGGGCCTGCCTCTAACAGAGACTGCAGTCAGCAAGACCTCCACTCGCCAAATAGCTTTGTATCTCCAGACAGCAACCTGCACAACTAACTCAGACATGAGGACAGTGGGGTCACAAAGAAGGGAGACAGAGGGCCTTTGTCTCATCACTGGAAAACCGAATGGCCAGTTACATCGATCTAACAGTATTCTAGAATAAAGTCGCTGAGCCTGATCTAGAACTGCAGTGTTGTAGTAGGGTGACTTAAAATAGAATTGTGAGAAGCAACCTAAATATTCAATAGAGTCAATTAAATAAGAGCACTCAATATCTTGGGAAGCCTATCAACATAGGGAGATCCGTGAAATGACGCTGAGTGAAAAGCAGGGCGCACAATGTTACGCATCAAGGACATTAATGAGAAACTATCTCCATGTAGAAAAGACAAATCATAACAGTTGTTGGGGGCTGAAGTGGATGGTTCGTATGTCCATTTTAAAAATAGAAAAAAGGGGGGAGCACCTGGGTGGCTCAGTTGGTTGAGTCAGACTCTTGATTTCAGCTCAGGTCACGATTCCAGGGTCATGAGAATGAGCCCCCACCAGCTGTGGGTTCAGAGGGGAGTCAGCTTGAGATTCTTTCCCTCTGCCCCTCCCCCCACTCTCTCTCTCAAAATAAGGATTTTTTTTGAAAAATAGAAAAAAGGAACTTCTAAAACTAACATTATCATATTTTTTTAAAAGCTAGGGTAGGGGCAGTCAGTTAGGGGCAGTTACCTGGGTAGCTCAGTCAGTTAAGGATCTGACTCTTGATTTTGCCTCAGGTCCTGATCTCGGGGTCCTGGTACCAAGTCCTGCATCCAGCTCTGCACTCATTCTCTCTCTTTCTCTCTCTCTCTCCTTCTGCCCCTCCCCCCACTTGTGTGTGCATGCTCTCTCTCTCTCAAATAAATCTTTAAAAACAAAGCAAAACACAGAGGTTTATTTTAAGAACTAAATGACATAAGGGTGGGATGCCTGGGAGGCTCAGTGCTTTAAGCCTCTGCCTTCTGCTGGGGTCATGATCCCAGGGTTCTGCAATCCAGCCCCACCTAGGGCTCCCTGCTTACCAGGGAGTCTGCCTCTCCCTTTTCTTCTGCCCCTCCCACTCGTGCTCTCCCAGTCTCTCACTGACAAATAAATAAAATCTTAAAAATAAATAATGAATGGAGGCGCCTGGGTGGCTGGGTGGATTTGGCTCAGGTCATGATCTCAGGGTCCTGGGATCAAGCCCCACATCGGGCTCTCTGCTCAGCGGGGAGCCTGCTTCTCCCTCTCTCTCTGCCTGCCTCTCTGCCTACTTGTGATCTCTGTCAAATAAATGGAAAAAAAAATGAAAAATAATGAATGAATGAGAAAGGGGTACCTGCTTGGCTCCTTCATTGGGGCTGGCGACTCTAGATCTTGGGGTTGTAACTTCGAGCCCCATGTTGGATATATAGATAAGTCTCTTTTTTTTTTTTTTTTTTTTAAAGAATTAAAGGCGATAGTATTTAGAAGGTGCTTAGAACAGTGCTCTCTAATTGCGTGAAATAAAATGCAGGAGCCAAGAGAAACACTAATCTAACCAAATCACTCCTCTGCAGAAAATCTTTTGCTGGAATTCTGGAGCCTAGATTATCCAGAGGCCATGAGATCTGTGCCAGGTACTGTGCTCAGTGCCTTCCCACCATGATCTCATGGAATCCTTTTACCAACTCCATGGAGTAAGACCAAACCACTTTGGGACGGGGAAACCGAGTGTCCACAAAGAACTTTTCTGAGAATGAGGGGCGCCATTAGTATCAATACGTCTTGGAATTCCTCCATTTTCAGGACGTTAGGGCGCTCTGCACCTCACGGACACTTGGTACAGATCTGCAGAAAGGACCAACGTGAGACATGCGGACTTGTGCTTGACTGAAACTCACACAGAAAAGTCCTGAGCCTCGACCTAAACGCGATGGGAAGAGACGATCACTGCACTAAGTCGGTAATAACATCCCTACCTCTCCCGCTCTCAAGGACAATGCAGGGCGGGTGGTGCCTGAACCCAACCCCACTCATCCCCACTTAGGAAAAAATGTTTCATTTGCGCCTGTGATGTGGACCCACCCCAAGCGGGACTTCAAGGCCGGGCACCTTCGCCCTGCCCCGCCCTGCCCTGCGCACGCGCCCTCGCTCCGCCCCGTACGGCCCCGCGCACGCGCAGACTAGACGAGCCGAAGCATACCTGCGTAAAGCCGGAGGCGGACACTTTTTTCTTTTTACTGGCGCTGTAACCGCCAGCGCTGCTGCCGTTGTGGGAAGGACTGGCTGGCCTCTTCTTGCTGTTCCGGGCTATCCCCGGAGTGGAAGTGGTGGCCACAACTGGAATTTGAGCCGCCATTCCTACCCTGAGTCTTCCTCCTCCCCCGCCCCCACTTTCTCGTTACAGGCTTTGGAACTTCCGGCTCGCCCTGACTTCCGCCTTCAGGCGCGAAAATCCGGCCTGGACTCCCAGCGCGTTCGCGGACTTCTTTCGGCCAATTCTAAAAGGCGGAGGTCGGAGCAGCCCAATCCGCGGAGCCCGGAGGGTGTCCGCCAGACTGTGTCTCGCTGTCAGCCTGGCACGTGCTGGGAAATCCGCCGTGGTTGAGGAACAGAACATCTCGTGACCTTTTTTTCAAACACTGGGTTCTTTTAAAAGTCAATAACCGCGTTGTCATGCTCACATTAAGTCGGAAAACTGACCACTTTTAATGTCTGAGTTAAGGTAGTGTTCTGAGTGGGCTGAACAGACTGTCAAGCTGCTGGCCCTCCACTTGGTCGCTGCCTTCGCGTGCGGAACAAGTTTGTGTATATTGCCTGGGAGTCCAAATGGGCTCGAAGAGTGGTTCTTAACCTTTAAGGAGTCCCAGACCCCTTGGAGCATGTAAGCCCCTCCGCTGCCCCCACCAAATGTATGCAGGTATAGACAGAATTTTACGTGTGGATTTCGGGGAATTCACAGGTCTGCTAAAACCTAATTACCAACTTCAATGGGACACCCTCTCCCGCCACCCCTTGTTATGTGCCACAAACTGCGTGGATTGTAAATTGGTTAATGTCTTTTTGGCCCCTGTTAGAACGTAAGTCCCATGAGGGGAAGGCCAGTAATGTTTTGTTCACTTACCTTTTCTGGGTGATACTACCTTGCAAGTCTTCGTAACAAATTTTGTTTGGTTCTTAATGAAATAATTCATAAATGAACAAGTCCCCTGCAGTAACTGCTTGAAGCTACTGTGATCTAAAACAGGAAGGGCGCCTGTATGAATCTGGATATGTGAAGGAAACCAGCTGCAGAAAGACTTAGAGGTGAGAGAGAATAGATAGGGAAACTGGCAGTAATGTTACATCTTTTCGCCTTCGGAGAAAGGAATGACCAACCAGTGTTGAAATGTCCTCTCCCATGCCCCAGTAGCCACTCGATCTTCATCTAAATCAAGTCTTCCTTGTTCTTTTTCTCAGCGACTGACACCTCAAACTAATGGGTCACCTAAGCCAGAAGCTAGGTGTTGACCCAAGGTACTCCTCTTTAGTACCCCACCCGCTCAGCTCACTTCTCTCCTTCACCCCTACCCTGACGACTCCATCCCCCTTCATCTGGATCCCTGCAACAGCCTCCTGATGGAAGTTTGGGTTTCCATCTTTTCCTAATCCTCCCTGACCCCAAGCCATCCTTCACACTGGCTGCCATAGGTGGGCTTCTGAATCACAAATCTAACTATGCTATTGAATAGCGTATTTACCTTCTACCTTGAAATCCAAAGAATTTTTGCCTTGGCATATAACTGGGCTCTGCACTCCCCCTACCCCCCTTCTGCTTCCTTCCCAACACTTAGCCCCCTGTGCTCCAGGGGACTAAGTCTGTTTCCTAAACTGGAGGTAGTTCTAACTCATCATACTTTCACTTTCATTATTTCCTCTCCCGGGACTTCTTAGCCCCTTTGCGGTTCAAATGCTACTTCCAGCGCAAAGCTTTCTGCCTTCTAGTGCATCCCCTCTCCTCTTCCTCCCCTGCTCCCACCCTTTGCACCCTTCTCTGAGAGCTCTGAGCACCAGAAGCTCTGCTGTGCTCCTTCCTGTAATCCCTCCGTAAAAGTTTGTGGAGTTCAAGCAGTCAGGCTGGTGGATGCACCACCATCTGGCTTCCTGTTGGTAAACTCAGTCCTGATCTTGTCTGAGCCCTTCTTTCTGAAGCCCTTCCCTTGGGATCTGGAAGGCCACCATTTCTTTATTCTCCTCTCTCCTAACCACCTGTCCCCTTTTACAGTCATCGTCTTCTACCAAGTGGGTTCTAGGCCTATGGCAGGTTTTTCAAAATACCGGTTATACGTTCCTACTCCCTCAGCAGATACCAATTCCTAAAGCTTCCCAGATGATTCTAATGATGAACCAGGGTCTCCCTGCTCGCTCCTTACACACCAAGAGTTCTCAGTGCTTGGTCAAAGTCTCTCTGCCCTCCTCCCGTCTATACTTTCCCCAGCTGTTTCTCCAACTTATGGAGCCTCAGGTACCATCCAAATGCAGGCCACTTTCAGACTGGCTTCTGTTATCTGGATCTTCTTTCAGATGCATACCCAGATATAAAATCCCCCGCCCAGATGTAAACTCAGGATGCTTACAGGATCTCACACCCAGCATAGCAAAAAGAGAATTCACCATCCTCCCTGATCCTCTAAAATGTGCTCCTCCTCCATCTTTCCTATCAGCAAATGCCACCATTATACACTAGTTGTGCAAACCTGAAACCTGGGAGTCATCTTTGCCTCCCCTCCTTCATTCACCTCCAGGCCGTAACCCATGCCAGCCTTCCTCTGTCTCTCAGATTCCCACATCATCTTATTTGTCTCCCCACTTCCATCTCCGGTCTGTCCTGTCACCCTTGGTGGTTCCTGGTGGCCTCATTGACAATACAAATACGCATATTGAGATCATGCCTTCTACTTGAACCCTTTCAGTGGCTTCTTGTATCTCCTAGAATGAAGTCCAGTGTCCATAACATGGTTCCAGGTCTTCGGAGACCCGCCCATCCATCTCTCCAGCCCTGCCTCTGGCCCAGCACTCCATATTCTAGTTCAGTGTTCACTTCAGTCAGTTCCACAGGCCAGCTGTGCTCCCTTCTCCCTCACGGCCTTGACAGATCGCTCCTGCTGGGGCCTGGAAGCTGCTTTTCTCCCCTAGCAGCCCACCTCTGCCTGATTTACTTCTACCCACCCTTCCTATCTTGGCTGACATGCTATTTTTTTCAGCTTCTCCTACCCCCTCGGTTCTGGTTAAAACCACTTGTTCCATGTTTCTTTCAGAGTTGGTCCTCTAGGACCTATTGATTGTGCATTATGTGCTGAGCTCTGAGGACAGAGACAAGGTCATACATAGGAAGAGAGACATTTGATTTGTCTTTTTTTTTTAAGATTTTATTTATTTGATAGAGAGAGAACATGCAGGGGGAGCAGCAGAGGGAGAGGGAGAAGCAGGCTTCCCGCTAAGCAGGGAGCCCTGTGTGAGGCTTAATCCCATGGCCCTGGGATCGTGACCTGAACCAAAGGCAGACGCTTTACTGACTGAACCACCCAGGCGCCCCTCGATTTGTCTTCTGGGCTCAACATAAACCCCCCCTATGGGCCATTGCCAGAGTCATGGAGGACTGAGTGGCAGAACACTGACAGGATACCGGCAAGGAGAGTGAGAAGGCGGCAGGAGGATGGCCACTCAAGGGAGCAGAAGCTGTGGGCTGGGGAGAATCCTCTTCCATGTCCACCTAGGTAGCACCTGGCGGGGCAGCGTGAGCATGTGTAGGGACTCCGTGCATGGCCGCATGTGCAACCCACGCTCCCGCACCTATTGCTGAAGGTAAATGAACACTGACCAGCCACCCTGTTCTGGGTTGCCCACTGAGGCAGAACCTTCCTGAGTCCCCTCCCGGTGATTCCTGAGACCCTGCGGGGAGAGTCTCACCTCTGCTGCGGGACCCCTCTCAGGTGCTTCCTCTCGGGCCTCCTTGGTGTCCCCTGTTGCTCCTGCACCACCACCACCCCACACCGGGGCCACGTTTCCTTGGGCAAAAGCTGCTGGAGCCTCCCCAGGAGGGCTGATGCCATGTAAGCAGCCCCAGCCGGAGTCCTGATTCCAGTTAAGACTCCCTAATTGAAAAAGAACAATATACTTGTTAAGCTCTCCTCTGTCGTTTGATACACAAACATTATCATCTTGAAAATCTCCGGATACAAGGTGGATATCTGGGGCCACGCTACTGGTTGGAAGACACACTGCCCACTTTCCCTGGGTAACTTGGGTCCGGTGTGATAGTCCCTGCTCACCGTCCAGAGGATGGCTGCTCCGGTTGATACGGGCCTCCCTGGTGATGTAGAGAAACCCTGAAGCGCCAGTCAAGACCCTCAAGTGCCTGGCCTCACAGCCGCTGCAAGACACAGCTGAGTGTGTGTGCATTTTCTGAACCGTGGGACCCATCTCCTCCGTCCCAGATCCGTGGACTTGGTGTGGTAAGTGCCTGTGGGTTGTAGACACATTGGAGCAGAGACAGTTTCTTCTTCCTCACTGTATTTTGAGCATCAGGCCCTCGGGGTTGATCTGCTGAGTCCTGCATTATTCAACCAGTCATCGTCTGGAAGGAGAGAGTCAGGGCAGTGGGTCTGGGAGGGAGGGAGCTTTGTTCACAGAGTTATCTGCTTATTTTCCCTCTGACAGTTGCATGGAAATATATCAAAGCAGGAAAAAATGAGTGATTGAGAATAGGCCTGACCCTAACCATTGGGGGTCTGGGACAAGAATACACACGGAGGCCTGTATAATGTATATTTTGAGATTTCCATGTACAGAGCAAGCTACTAGACTATAAAACAGAGTGCGTTCCACCCTTCTGTCTCAGCAAACGTGCCTTCACAACTCAGAATGAATTCTTAAGTATTCCGGATGTAGTATTCTCAGAGTGCTTGGAGTTCTGCTCCAGATGTGGGCACATGGGGAGCCCCATTCCAGTAGCTGACCTGCTCCCTTTCAGCCCTCACTCCATGGGCACCCTGAGGCATCCGGTGTGCCCATGTGGAAACCCCAATCCGGACATCCCATCGTCCATCTTCTCCCCCGCCCTCTTGAACACCTTCCTCTTTACCATACCTTAGGCCTGGGGGTATACACATTGGGCCCAGGGAAAAGGCCCACAGGGCCATCTGGAAAGGACATAATGGGGTCCCCAGCACCCAGAGCATGTCCTACAAGAGGCACGGTGTGGACCCAGGTGGCCACATATCCCTGTCTGCATAGACTCCTTGCTCAGTGCACAAGTGCAGTCCAGGGATGAACCTTTACTGAGGCCTCAGTCTCAAGAAGACATCAGATAAGGAGCTCAAGTGACAAGAGAGATGGGACAGGGAAAGGCCGATGAGGAGGTAGCAACCCATTTCTGGAGGAGGTAGCAGGAAGTTGCTGTGATTTCCATCTCTCAGCCTGGGTTTTCTCAGTGAAGGGGAGGTAGAGTCACCTCATAGGTGAAGGGACGGGGCAGAGGCTCGGGGAGAGTCATAGGAGACTTTGGAGAAGCTAGTGCCTACCAGTTTTGTGAGGAACTTGGTGACAGTGCCGAGGGCCTGCCATGGCTGCCTGCGTTCACGGGGGCAGGTCAGGTACAGCCTGTACCCCACCCGCCAGGATGCACTGTTAACATCACCACTGGGAAGGGCAACCCTTTGACTCAGGCTTCAGGCCTCTTGCACAGCCACACCTGCAGGCCCAAGGCTCAGAGTCTCCTCTCCAAAGTGTGACCTCAGCAGTTAATATCACTTTGCAGAGTCTCAATGAGGGAAAAGAGTTTCACAGGCCCTTATGGTTGCTGGAATTACTTCTTAAGTCCAGGCCTGTTATGTAAACACTAATTTAACATTACAGATATGGTCTCAAAAGGCTGACAAAGGTTTTCTTAAATAGTGGGGCGCTTACCTTTAATTCGGAGTCCCAGGATCACGCTCCCAGGATAGTATTTTCCTCGTCCGAGTAACCCACACTGGTGAACATGGTCCCCCTGAGCACTGTTCCTTCCTCCCCTCTCAACAGAACTCCTACCCATTACTTAAAATGAATTATTATTTTAACACTCTGTGCATACCATCAAGAAAGAAAACAATTGTAATTACTATAATTCTCCCATCTCTGAGATTCCCTCCCTATTTTGCTCTCCCTAAACCTCAAATTTGCTAATCCCCACGCTATGACAACGCCTGCCTGCTTAAATTGCCAGCCTGCTTCGATTTTTTCCTCCCCGTGCCATGCTTCCTAACTCTGCTGCCATGTTGTTGATTTTTGTTTGTTCTTATTCACCCATGACATTGTGTTTCCACCAGCAGTACTTGCACTTTGAGAAAGTGCTGGAAAAAGTCAGTCCAAAAAGCCCTGTGGACAGTTGCTTTGTGGAATAAGACAGAGACGGCATGGAGGTTCAGAGATGTTCAATTTCTAAGCTCAAAAAGAAACTTTCCAAAGATTCTGAGAAGCTGAGACTTGCTCCATGGTGCCCTTCACTCTGTGTCCTCACAAGACGTTGCTCCTGCCCCAGGGCAGGTGAACCAACCAGTCCGGCTCCCAGAATGTGCCTCAGCCCTGGGGATGGGGGCAGGGCCAGAAGAGGACCTGGCCACCCAAGCAAGGGACACATTTTCTGAGCAAAAGGATAGTGTCAGCCACCTTCTTCCCCGGTAGTACAGTGGAGAAGATCAGAGGCCTGTGGGCGCAGGAGACCCCTCTATCCCTCATCCCCCACTCCCCCCCATGCTTTGTCCCAGGAAGCCAGGCTTGCTGATAAGTGTTCTGCCTGCTATTATTTCAAAGGCCAAGAAATGGAACCCGTGATTGTGCTTTCAGCTTCTTAGAAAACCATTCATTCTGTAAAGTCTCAAACTATTTACGGGGTGCCTGGTGGCTTAGTTGACTAAGCATCTGCCTTCGGCTTGGGTCCTGATTCTGGGGTCCTGGGGTCGAGCCCCATATCAGGTAGCTTGCTCAGTGGAGAGTCTGCTTGTCCCTCCCTCTGCCCTTCCCTCTGCTAGTTCTCTCTCTTCTCTCTTTCTCAAATAAATAAATAAAAATCTTTTTTAAAAAAGTCTCCAACTACTTCTGATGCACTATGACTGATCTGCATCTTTCCCTTAACTCTTTAACTCTCACTGGGGCACTTAGATGGGTTCTGACCAGGCTCAGCTGCCCTGCCCTTCATCCTGCATCTCTTGGGGCTGTTGGGGAGCCACTCCCGCCACCCCAGTCTTACTTCATTCCTGCCATGGATCCTTTGAGCCCAATCCCTTGACCTGTGTGCAGAGATGGCTTCTGGCCTCTTGCCTTAGCAACTTCCTGACTCTTGTGGAGCTCTTTCCGAAATACTCTATTTGGTTCCACCCACGTGCACTAAGAATCCAAACCTTTCATAAGGATTGGGAATCATCAGTGAATTAAACTTCTGAATGTTTGTACTCTGCTCTAATACAACCAAGTTCTCATGAGTTACAACTGGTGTGTGAGGTGGGACAGCTGGGTGGTCAGTCGGTGAAGCGTCTGACTCTTGATTTCAGCTCAGGTCATGATCTCAGGGTCGTGAGATGGAGGTCGGTGTCAGGCTCCACGCTGGGTGTGGAGCCTGCTTAAGATTCTCTTTCTCATTCTGCCCCTTCACCCACCACACTCTTTCTCTCTCTGTCTCTCTCAAATAAACAAATCTTTAACAGAAACCCCAAGCTGGTATATGAGGCATTTTCCCTATACTAAATGGCCCTGCACCAATGTGTAGTTAGAGTTCTTGCCTTCTGATTCTCATTTGCGCCGTTAGAGAGTTGGCGTTAGACACCTGTCCCAGCACATCCATATACTTAGAAGATTTCCTGTTTCTAATATGCTGTGGAGTAAAGTCATGGAGCCGCAAAGGTATTAGAAGTATGTCTAAAATTGTTACAGGTGTCTGTGAGTGCGGCCCTGGTGGGGCCAGATTGGGCATCCAGGGCTTGTGCTTCCGTGTATGTTCTCCAAGTCTCCCCTTTTCCCTTTTGTCCCTCCCTCTGCCCTTGGGAGATTCATTCTGACCGACTAAAGACTTTATCTTTAGGTCTTGTACCTTTTGGGCCTCAGTTTCCTTATGTATAAAATAAATTCACTGATCTTGTTTATCTAAGTTTTCAGACATTTTTAAAATATTAAAGCATAACTCACACACAAAAGTATTAAGAATCATAAGTATACAGTCAGATGAATTTTTACAAAGTAAACACGTTGGTAATCCAGGACAAGGGACAGAACAGATTGGCACCTGAAAAGCCCCTGTTTGAGGCCCATCGCCAAGCCCTTCTGCTCCCCCGTGGTTACCCCTGTCCTGGCTTCTAACACCAGAGATGTGTCCCGAAGTTCTTATAAATGCAATCATGCACACTGTATTTCTGTCGGGTCTCTCTTCTTTGGTGACACTCAACTTTGTGTCCTGTAGCCGTGCTTTGTCTTCATGCTGTCTAGTTTTCCATGGTGAGAACTGACCGCCCGTGTTCATTCTGCTGGTAGACCTTCAGCTTGTCACCGGGGCCCTTGGAAGCTGCTACAAACCTAGTGCATATCTTTTGGTGCACGTATGTGCACATTCCTATTGGCTCACACCAGGAGTGGGATTGGTGGGTCCTAGGCTATGGCTTAGTAGATACTGCTGAGGAGTTTTGCTAAGTGATGGTACCAGTTTACTTTCCCACCAGCAGCAAATGAGAGTTCTGGTTATTCCAAATGATCAAGAGATTTTTTTATTGAACTTGATAATATAACTATGTTTGTCAAATAAACATCCTAAGCGAGGGGAGGAGCAGTGGAGCATGGCAGCAATCACACCCTAGTGAGACCTTGGGTGAAGCGCACAGGCGTTCTGGTCCATGACATCCTCGTTGTGAAGCACCGCTGATTTTAAGATGACTTTCGGTTATAAAATCTTGGCCATTTTACGAAATTCCAGGACTTGAGATCGGACCTATGCCATTTAAAAATGTGCATATGATATTTCATATTACATGGTGTTCGTGTGCCCATAACCACGCTGCTATTTGAGAAGTGCTTTGCTCACGTACTTTCTGGCATCTTCCTGGGCCAGGCCCAGGCCCAGCTCGGGATGGAAGCTAAACCATAGACTTATACGTGTGTGCCGTGGGCACACCGCTTCAAATGCAGGGCTTGAATTGGAGCAAGGACGCTGACCAGCTGAAGGCTTAGGAAGGGCAGGTAGGAAATGACCTAGAGAAACTGGCAAGAGGATTTCTTGCCCCAGACTGACATTACTTCATTCAGGCAGCAGGGCTGAGCTGGCAGCAGGGCTGAACTGGCAGAGTCCAGAAGGAGCCAAGAGCAAGGCAGTGCTTGGGGCACTGTGGGCCAGCCGCCCACCGCTCAGCAGCACACAGCCCTGTCTCCTCTATGGCTGGGCAAGGCGGGTGACTGACACCACCCCCCAATCCCGCCCCACCCCACCTTCTGCCTGCAATGGCCCTCCTGCTTCAGAATCTGGGCTGGGCCTTTGGGTGGATGAAGCTTATGACCTAGGGTCAGGCCCTAACAGCAAAGGGGAGACTTGGAGAACAAGGATCTGGCATTTTCAGCTGTTGTAGAGGGAGTTCCCAAGATCCACAACTTAGACCAACTCCACCCCCAAAGGGCATAACTATCCCTTGTTCAGAAGTGATACAGCTTCTCAAAACCATGCAAGGTATGCAGGAGAACGGGCCAAACCAAGGGGCACTTGGAATAAACCATTGCAGTTCCCCATCGTCTCCAGGGCCGAGCTGAGCAGGAGGCCTGAGAGCAGATGCGTTGTCTTCCTCCTGATCGTAGCGGCAGAGCCGTCATCTTCAGCCGTTTGAGCATGATGTCAAATGTGGCTTTCTCATAGTTGCCATTTATCAACTGAGGAAGTTCCCTTCTATTCCTAGCTTGCTGAGAGTTTTCAGTCAGGAATGGAGGTAAAGTTTTTATCAAATGCTTGTTCTACGTCTATTAAGGACATCATGCAGGGTTTTTTTCATCTTTTAATATGGATAATTAGATTGAATGGTTTTGAATATTTAATCAACCCTGAATTCTTGGGTTAAATTCCACTTGGTTATGATGTAATATCCTTTCAGCATATTGTTGGATTCAATTTGCTAAATGCTGTTAATTTTTACATCTATGCTCATGAGGGATATTGGTCTGTAGTTTCTTTTCTTGTCGTGTCCTTGCCTGGTTTTGGTATTAGGGTAATGCTGGCCTCATCGATTGGGTTTGGAATATTCCACTCACTTCATTTCTGGGAAGACCTGTGTATTGTTTCTTCCACAAATATTTTTGTTGAATTCACCTGTGAAGAAGCTATCTGTAGCTGTTTTAAGGCTCTTTGGTAGTGATTTTTTAAAAGTTATAATCAAAAAAAAAATTATAACCCAAGAAATTTCAGTGACTGACAATCCTACTTGCTATTGTCAGCATCGACATCCTCTCCAGCAACAGGGCTGTGTCATGATTGTTGACCATCCTCTCTAGCTTCTGGGAAGAATGGGGCCAGCATCTGAATCATGCTCGGGGGTACCTCATGGGACCGAATTCTCAAAGACTGTCTTTCTCGTGTGACCCAAATATTTCAGAAACCAGTGGCTTCTGAGAGTTAGGACTAACTATTCCAGATGGCTTAGTGGTGTTTCCAGATCCCGCAGACCCTGACCACTTAGCCCCCTTGCTCAGGACCCTCAGCCAGGCCTGTGCTCTGGCCTGGTTTGCATTCCTTCCTTTGAGTCTGTGGTCCCACTGCCCGCACTCCCCAAATGGCACATTTTCTCTCTTGCACTGTTGGCATTCTCTCCGTCCTTCCAGGCCCAGCTGGCATCTTTCCCAACTTCTTGAGAACCTGTCAACACCACATGGGCCTTTCTCTGAATTCTTGTCACGCTGATAGCCAGAACTACACAGTTAAGCCTTTTATTAAATTCTGCCTTGTGTTATTTTCTCATCCCTCCATGTTGCTCTCTAACTAGATTATAAACTACTTGTCTTAGATAGCCTCAGAACATGTGATAAGAGGTTGACTGTTTTAAGCCTAGACATTGTAGCATATGTAGCATTGTAGCATATAAAAATTTCTAATTTCACAATTGCCTGCTTATTTAGCAATCACTCCCCTAGAAAACAAACTACAGGAACCACATTTTCTCAAATACAATTTTCTCTCATAAATGATTGCCTGTATTGTATCTCAGATCTGCCCACCTTCTAAACTTTGCTTGGTTTTCCTCTTGGCAAATTAACTGGCCTGATTTTTTAATAAAACCTCTTGGCCCATGTATGACACAAGATAGTACCCTCCCAAACCTGAAGCATTTTTTTTAAAGATTTTATTTATTTATTTGACAGAGAGAGATACAGCGAGAAAGGGAACACAAGCAAAGGTAGTAGGAGAGGGAGAAGCAGGCTTCCCACTGAGTGAGGAGCCCGATGTGGGGCTTGATCTCAGGACCCTGGGATAATGACCTGAGTCGAAGGCAGATGCTTAACGACGAGCCACCCAGGCACCCTACCTGAAGCATTTTTGCCTACATTTCATCACACTCACCATGAAGTGGAAGGAACAAGTCTCATGTTCACCTGACCCAGGGCCCATTTTTCCAGCCTTGGCGCTGTCACGCTTCCTCAGTGCTTGGTCTCACCGCTCACTCCTTGGGCCCCCATGACCTTAGCCTGGAAATCCACTGGGGTCCAATTCAGATATATTTTCAAGGGAATGCTATCCACTTCCACTCCTAAGCAGAATTAAATGCTTGAGGGTTGTTTCTTTTCTTTTCTTTTTTAAGATTTTATTTATTTATTTGACAGAGAGAGATCACAAGTAGGCAGAGAGGCAGGCAGAGAGCGAGGAAGAAGCAGGCTCACTGCTGAGCAGAGAGCCTGATGCGGGGCTCGATCCCAGGACCCTGAGATCATGACCTGAGCCGAAGGCAGAGGCTTAACCCACTGAGCCACCCAGGCACCCCTTGAGGGTTGTTTCTAAAACCATATCTTTCTTTGCTTCATCACATATTATTTTTTAATAAATCTTTAGAACTCATTAATAAAATATACCTTCCTTTCAAAAATAAAGAGAAAGTGGAAAGCCATTTCTGTCGTTGGAGAGCTGGTCAAGATTTCAAAGGGCAGTGAGCATTTATGTGACGGCTGAAAGCCAACCTATCAGCAGTTGTTAAAATAAACACATTTACTACCCAAACCCACAGTCTCAAAATATCATCTCCCTGTGTTCTAGTTCCCCATTTTTCTGGCCCCTGCTTCTCTCCATAGATAATCTTGATGTCTTCTTTGAATCTGCTCACGGTCCCACCTTGGCGCTTGTCTCCTCGCTGTTTGGTTTCTCTTCCCTTATCCGGTCTTTTTCTGTGGCTTTCCTCACCCTTTGGCTGTTGCCAGACTTGAGCTGGCTCAGCATTAGGTCAGACCACATTCTGGCCATCAGGAGTCAAAAGGAGAGTAAGTCTCAGAAAGCTTCCTGGCCACAGTGCCCGGCTCTAGTGAGACACTGGGGAGGACTCCCTGTTTTCACTTCTTGCCCCAGAGAAAGCTGGCTCAATCATGTGCCTTCATAGTTTCCCCCTTTTCTAATCTGCAGACCAACTGTTAGCCTAGGACTGAGTAACAGACTGCAAGTGTCTTGAATCCCCCTTATCCTGAGTGTCAGAGGCACTTAGCTCATACACACCCCCAGCTCCGGTGCGTACCCAGATCACCGGGCAGGTTAACTGACATTATGATCATGTGGATTTTATGTGATTATATTTTTGTTTCTATTACAAAGGATTTGGGGGGATAAAACAACACTTTAGCCTCTAAAGTCCAATGTTACATTTTTTACAACTCTTCAGTTTACCGTACATTCTTGTGTTTTTTTTGTACATTTGTGTTTTAATTCTTCTTTAGATGTCATTTTCTATATATTTTACCCACCTGAAGAGAGGTCACTCAGTTCTCTACTCCAGAGCCTTCCTCTGACAAATGATCTTCCAGATCTATCTCCTGCTGTTGCTCCTGCTTTCTACCCAAGCTCTGACCCCAATGGACATTCCAAGTTCTCTCTCATCCTCTGGTGCCCGTGTGGGTTCCCCCAATGGGGAGCCTCAGCAGGAGATGGGTGAGGAAGAGTGGGTTAGGGTATTTATTTCCCCAGCTCCCTCTGGGCAAGGTCACTTTGAGTAAGCTGAAACTTGCAACTGGAGGATCCAGGTCCTCTCCAGGAAGCCATCTCTATGCCTCTTCTCTTTGCCTTCCAGGTTTCCATAACAGTTCTCGGGAGCCACACTCCTCTTTGTGGTCTCCTGACACCCAACCACCCCTTTCTAAACTGTTCCTGCCTCAATTTCCTGCTGATAGATTTTGAAAAGTGTTTGAAATTCCCATGTAGAACTAATGACAGATTGAAAAAAATCTCACCACATTTAAGTGCGTGCACCTTGAAGTTATCTTGTAACAAAGGAAAGCAACCAACTCAGATGGGAGCATAGTTGGAAAATCCTTTGATTTTACTTAAGGCAGTTGCATCTCGAATATATCACCTATTTAATGCAATGGGCCCATAATGATTGTGACTCAGTGTCCCACAACTGCACATCCTGTATTGGTATTGATTAAAGTAGTTTTTTCTCTTTTCTCTTTTATTTTTTTCTTGAAGTGTAATTGTATATAACATCACATTAGTTTTAAGTGTATGACATAATGACTTGATATTTGAATGTATTGTGAAATTATCACTCCTGTAAGTCTAGTGAATATCTGTCACCATTTACAGTTAGAAAACTTTTTTTCTCATGGTGAGAACTTTTAAGATCTACTCTCAGCAATTTTCAAACATGCTATACAGTAGTATTAACATATAGTATTATTAACTATAATCCTCATGCTGTACATTACATCCCCATGACTTATTTTTTAAAGATTTTATTTATTTATTTATTTATTAAAGATTTTATTTATTTATTTGACAGACAGAGTTTACAAGTAGGCAAGAGAGGCAGGCAGGGAGAGAGAGGAGGAAACAGGCTCTCTGCGGAGCAGAGAGCCTGATGTGGGGCTCGATCCCAGGACCCTGGGATCATGACCTGAGCCGAAAGCGGAGGCTTTAACCCACTGAGCCACCCAGGCGCCCCAAAAGATTTTATTTATTTATTTATTTGATAGAGAGCACAAGTGCGCAGAACGTCAGTCAGAGGGAGAGGGAGAAGCAGGTTCTCCGCTGAGCAGAGAGCCTGATGCAGGGCTTGATCCCAGGATGCTGGGATCATGACCAAGGCAGATGTTTAACTGACTGAGCCACCCAGGTGCTTCCCCTCCCCCGTGACTTATTTTATACTGGAACTTTATACCTTTTGACTCCCTTTACCCATTTGTCTAACCCCACCCTCTTGTAACCCTCTGTCTGTTCTCTGGATCTACAAGTTCAATTTTGGGTGTTTTGTGGTTGGGGGGACTTGGTTTGGTTTGGTTTTAGATTCAACAAGCGATATCGTTACGGTATTTGCTTTTCTCTGTCTGACTTATTTCACTTGGCACAATGTCTTCAAGGTCCATCCGTGTTATCAAAAATGACAACATTTCCTCCTTTTTATGGCTGAATAATATCCTTGGCTGTGTTTGTGTGTACGCACAACATTTTCTTTTCCCATTCATCCATTGATAGATGGGTTGTTTCATATCTTGGCTATTGTAAATAATGCTATAATAAACATGGGGATGTATGTGTCTTTTCAAGATAGTGTTTTTGTTTTCTTCAGATAAACACCCAGAAGTAGAATTGCTGGATCATAGGGTAGTTCTATTCTTTCATTTTTAAAGGACTGTCCAGACTGTTTTCCACAGTGGCTGCACCAGTTTACATCCCTACCAGCAGTGAACGATGGTTCTGGTCTCTCCACATCCTCACCAACACTTGTTGGTAATATCCATTTTCATCTTTTTGGTAATAGCCATTCTGACAGGTGTAAAGGGAGGACTTGTGGTTTTTGTGTGTGTGTGTGTGTGTGTGTTTTTAATTTTTATTTTTTATAAACAAATTTTTATCCCCAGGGGTACATGTCTGTGAATCGCCAGGTTTACACACTTCACAGCACTAACCATAGCACATACCCTCCCCAATGTCCATTACCCACCCCCCTTTCCCGACCCCCTCCCCCCAGCAGCCCTCAGTTTGTGGTTTTGATTTGAATTTCCTTGATGCTGAGTCATGCTGAGCACCTTTTCATATACCTGTTTGCTTTCTGTATGTCTTCTTTGGAAAAATGTCTATTGAGATCCTCTACCCATTTTTTAATTGGATTATATGTTATGAAAGTTCTTTGTGTATTTTGGATATTAACCCCATATCAGATATATATGATTTACAAACATTTTCTCCCATTCTGTAGGCTGTCTTTTCATTTTGTTGATGTGGATGTGAGGGACATCTGTCACCCCATTGGTCACCAGAATTGATTTGGGTGATCTGGCTGGAGGGACAGGGGTTCCTTTCCTCCCTCACCACGCCATGTGTGTCCCTCCTGAAGCATACGACCTTCCCTGATAGAAAAGGGTCATTCTTGGGTCAAGGGCATACAAGTAGTGGTGATACTCTGTTAAAACCTCCAAACAAGCCCACAAGGTCCATTTTGTTGATGGCTTCCTTTGCTGTGCAGGAGCTTTTTAGTTTGATGTGGTCCTACTTGTTCATTTTTGCTTTTATTGCCCTTGCTTTTACTGTCAAATCAAAAAAATCATTGCCAAGACCAGTGTCAAGGAGCATATCACCTATATTTTCTTCTAGGAGTTTTATGGTTTCAGGTCTTATGCTCAAGTCTTTCATTCATTTTGAGTTTATTTTTGTTATGGAGTAAGATAGTGGTCCATTTTCATTCTTTTGCATGTGGCTGTCCCGTTTTCCCAGCACCATTTATTGAAGACACTGCCCTTTCCCAATTGTGTATTCTTGCCCCCTTTGTCATAAATTAATTGACTATATATGCGTGGGTTTATTTCTGGACTGTCCTGTTTCATTGACCTACGTGTCTGTTTTTATGCCAATACCATACAGTTTAGATTACTGTAGCTTTATAATATAGTTTGAAATCAGGAGGTGTGACGCCTCCAGCCTTCTTTTTCTTTCTCAAGATTGCTTTGGCTATTCAACGTCTTTTCATTAAAGTCTTAAGATGGCAAAATTACTGTAAAAGGAGTAAATACTGTCAAAGTTGTTTTGAAATGTGTTTTAAATGGCACCTGAAATTCAGAAAGGGAGTCTTAAAAATTGGAATCTTAAACCCTTTCCCTCTGTCTCCAAGAAGGGTAAAGGGAAGTTGAGCGGTGATTTTGTGCTACCAGTATAAACAACTCCATTCCACTCTGCTCAGCCAGTTGGTGTGTAGGGAAGGGCAAGGTTCAGCTGAGAACCAAGCCTGCAAAAGTCCTCAGACATTCAACGCACTGGGAATATCCTGTAGGGCGGGCCTATGCCCAGCATGTCACGTGCACTTTCATCCATCCTTTGCTCTGTCTTTTGGAGGAGACTTATAACCCCGTGTAACCACTAGGTCTCTCCCCTCACCTGTCCCTGGACCTGCTGTGCTTTGTGCTCCTTAATTTCATGATGTCCCTGCAGACTACAAAGGCAAAGAGACAACCTCTCCCTTGGAAGAAGACATGAAGGGGATGCTACTAATGACTCACACGGGCCTTCCCACAGGTCACCTCACCTGACCCAGGCCACCAAATCATGAGCCAGGACTGCCCCATGATAGTGGGGTGATTCACTTCCTCCCCATTCCATGATATGGCCTGCAGAAACCAGATGCTGCATTTGTTTTGTCCCATGGAGGGAAAACAGTCTCTGTAAGGACGCGTGTGCCTATCTCCCTTCCCACGGGGTGACGTGTGACAGTTCAGGGAGCAAACAGGAAGTAGAATCTTACTGTCCCCCATAGACACAGGCTTTGGGGTAGCTCTGGGGCTCTCACAGAAAACCATGGTGATCCCACACAAGTGCCTGTGGAACTGAGCTCCTTGCCCCTCCCAGGCCACCTGCCCACTCCACCCACCCCAGCCGCTGCCAGGCCAGGGTGTCTGAGGACATGGTAGCCCCTCCCCCAAGCCAGGAAAGCACAGAGCATGAATCTCAGCAGGGTTCGATGGTTGTCAGTCGGCCGTACAGGCCACTCTGACTACGTCGTTATTTCCTTGTAACTTGACCCTGTATTCTACAACACTGCATTCTGGAGAGCCCTGCCCACCCCCATAGCGTTATGGCAGGTGCTATTGTGTTAACATTAGCTTTGAGGCAGGCAGTTTCAGACAGTATCCCAGTGAACAAGGAGCAAAGCTGAAGGTCACAGCAGCCCCAGTGTTCCTTTGCCCCAGTGGGTGGCAGCCTTTTGAGGCCTGCAAGGGATTTAGGACCCCTCTTTTCCTGCCCTGGGTTCATGACCCCTTGCACACAAGGTCCTCCATCGGGCCTCTGGAGCAGGCAGCTCTTCTCAACCAGCCCTCCCAGCCAGGTTCCCTGCTGCACTTTGTGTTTGGGGGTGGGGGGGTTTCAGGAGCGCTAGGAGCTGAACGTTGGCCCCTCCAGGACACTCAGTGCATAGAGAGAAGTAATCATGTTCTCAGAGGCCACCCGGTCTAATCCACAGAAAAAAGAGACAATGCTGCTCCTGCTGGTGTGGGTCCCGTCTTGGCTAATTCTATAACACCCCCATGGCCCCGCCCCAGGCTGTATTTGTGTGACTCCGGACAGAGAAGCATTCTGCTCTCCACCACCACCTCTTCCCAGGGCTTGGCATCTTAACTTTCACACACACACACACACACACACACACACACACTGCATGCACACATACACATCCATGCACAAAATACATGCCACTCTATACCCACATATCACACATGCATTCATACACAAATACACACGCATTACACGTAACATGCACGTACTTACTCGTACACCTGTGCATATGTAACACAGATACACACACACCCTCACATGCGCATATGTACCTGTATGTACCTGTATGTATCTTCCGCAGGGGCTCTCTCTGTTGCCCAGGCAGGATGGTACCAGTTCTGATTTAAAGCTTTTCATCCCCCATCTTCCTCTGCTGGGAAGCTGGGGGTGCAGGGATAACGGCCGCTGGCCAGTTCACCCCGTCACACGGAGGTGCTGTTCAGTTAACAACCTCCAGTTCAAGCAGCAGATTGGCCAGGATTTAGGGTGTGTCTCCTTGTGGCCCAGGTGTGTTTCTGAGAAGCACATGTTTTCCTCCCTCTGGCTTTGGATGCATCCAGGACAAGAGAGGCCTTTTATTTTTATTTTTATCTAACTTTTGTTTTTTAGAGAGGAAGAGAGGGACGGGGAGAGGGACACAGGGAGAGGGAGGATGAGAGAATCTCAAGCAGACTCCCCACTGAGCACAGAGCCCAATGCAGGGCTCCATCTCACAACCCTGAGATCATGACTGAGCTGAAATCAAGAGTCAGACGCTCAACCGACTGAGCCATGCAGGCACCCATTATTTTTATTGTTTGATGATTTGTTTGGTTTTGTCCTAAGTCCCAATCACAGGCAGGTGGCAGGTGCCTGATTTTAATGAATGGATAAACAAATCCATTCGTTAAAAACAATGACTATCAATAATGGTGAAGATGACCACAAAGATAGATGTATGAAAGGATGGATGGAAGATGATATGAGAAATAAGATAACTTGATAAATTGTTACTTTGACCTTTTCACTATTTTCTCTGAGCCACTCAAGTACACAAAGAAAAGTCACTAATTCTTTTCTTTTTTTAAGCAATAAATTAATTGCTGGCTCCTAGCCGCGGCTCTTCCTGGCTGGTGAAGAACATGAGCTCTCCCTGCTGGACTGTCCTCCTCCTTCCCAGGTTACAAAGCACCAGGTGTATATGCGGTGGGGCGAACCAGCTCTTGTCCTCTGCACCCAGATGGCCTCTTCAGGACTGGGTCTCTCCGCAGCATCTGCTCTAAGAGTGCCTTGGGGAGCGGCCATGTGGGTCAAGACAGACTGTGGTTCACGTTCCCAAGCAGGGTCACAGGCTCTGGGTGTCCGGGATCCAGACGAGGAGTGGACATGAGTGGGGCCCTCTAGGGCCAGGCACTAGAGAGCATTGGGGGGACAGCAAACTGGAGTGACATTGATTGTTTACAGCACCGGGCTCAACAAGACATGGTCCCTACCACCGGGTCTGGCTTGTGGCTTCCGGTGGCCAGCCTTGCCTCTCTGGCAAAGGACTCAAGCCCCGAGGAAACTGGGTATTTTTTAATTCTCCTAAGGACAGATTTAGGACAGAGGATGCAGGAAGCCAAGCAGTTTGGAGCAAATCTCTCTGTTTTCCGGCCCCCACAGACCACCTATGCATGGGCATCTCTATATCTCCCACCTTCCCTTCCACACACTCATCCTCAACGGCATCCAACTAAGAGACGGCTAAACCAGCCCTGTGCCATCAGTCCACATCCAGATGAAAGAGGAGGACAGACATTCAGCGGGTGAGCTCACTGGGAAGTCTTGTCCGTGACTCAAGAGGTGGCCTTTCCTAGCCACCAAGGCAGACAGATGTGGAGGCCACAGGAGAGGAACAAAGCAGCTGACCACACCCCTTCCTCCTTGCCACGCTTCCATCTGAGGAGGGGAGAGATTTGGGATGAAATCTGGGAGGGGTTGACATTTTTTAAAAAGATTTATTTATTTATTTGAGAAAGAGAGAGCACGAATGGGAGGGGCAAAGGGAGAGGGAGAGAATCCCAAGTAGGCTCCATGCCCAGCGTGGGCCCCAATGTGGGGCTCAACCCCAGGACCCCAAATCACCACCTGAGCCGAAATCAAGAGTCCAGCACTCAACTGACCGAGCCACTCAGACATTCCCAGGGTTGAAATTTTAGAATAAATGGTGCAGGATGTTTCCAAACCTCAAAGTAAAAGTAAGTCTAAGATGGCAAGGAGTCAGGAATGGAAATTCAGCTAAGTATGTTTAAAGACAGAAGGCAAAATAAAGCCATTTCTTGCCTGTGCCCTTGCAGGTTCAGCCTAAATAGGCCATTTTCCTCCAGGCCCAGGAGATGCTGTACTCCCCACTGAGGAAATCTTGCTTTTGGTTTGTTCTAGACTATCTGGATCTGACTTGGAGCATAGACTTTAGGAAGATAGAGTCAGTCTGGCTTAGAGGCCACGCTACTCAGCTGCCTGCTGACTGCTTTCCAAGGGAAAGTGAGGACAGGGCTGACCCCAGCTCAGACAAGAAGCTGGGCAAAGGGAAAATATAAGAAGGAAAAAGTGTGTAGAGATTGCTTTCAGAAGCCCTCAGTTGGGACACATCAGTAAAAACAAAGTGAGCAAATGAAAACAGAGATTGGGGTTCCTGGGTGGCTCAGTCAGTTAAGCATCTGCCTTCAACTCGGGTCATGATCCCAGAGTCCTGGGATCAAGCCCCATAATGGGCTCCCTGATCAGTGGGGAGTCTGCTTCTCTCTCTCCCTCTGCCTGCCCCTCCCCCTTATATTCTCTCTCTCTTTCTCTCTCTCTCTCTCTCTGTCAAATAAATAAACAAAATCTTAAAAAAGAAAGAGAAAAAAGAAAAGAAAAAAAAAAAGCAAGATCAGAATAGTATATGAGGGCTCCCCAAGCAAGGAAGCATCCTCAGCTTCCCAAAGTGACAGGGAACACCATGGCTCCTTCCCCTCACACACACCCTTGGCCATTAGACCAGCCAGGGAATCTCTGTCTGGGGCTCGGTTTTCCCTACCATCCACATAGACACCAGGGCTGGTTCCAGCAGCCTCGCACAGATGGCATGGAGTCAAATACAATTTCGAGGCCTTAAATGATAAAAACACTCTGAAAACTGCATCAGGCCACCCTATACCCAAAATGTCCCCTGTCGTCATCCTTGTCAATTACAGAGGCCCTGATGGAGCCAGGTTACCTCTGTGATTCTCCTAAAGATAAATTTAGGGTGTGCTTGCTTTGTGATTCTCTTTGGAACTTTGCAATAATACAGTGTTCTGCTAATTTTAAGCACACGCAGTCCCAGCTTACAAACAAGTTGTGTTCCAAAAGTAGACATGCAGGTTGGTTTGTTAGCTCTCGGAATTCAGTTGCACACAGAAACCAGGCGAAAACCGATCTGTGACAGCATGCGCTGTCACGTGGGTACAAAACAATACTGTCGCGATCCGGTAATGAAGCCAAGAAGACCAAAAAAAAAAAAAAAAAAACCTTGCTTATTCAAAATGACCAAGGACTAGTACACCGACTGGCTCAAACCCACATACTTAAAAATGTCTCCACGAACATTGGAATGTTGCTGTTCCCTGCGTCTTGAAGCCTTGCGCTGGATAGAAAGACGAAACAAGGGGAGATGTGGAAATTGTGATGGAATTCCTGGCAAGTCAGAGCAACCCACACATTTCCCCTCCTGGACTTCCCAGAGCCAGCCTCGCCGACCGTCTCTATCCACTGACCACTTCCTGGCCCCACCCCACCCTTGACACAGGGCTCCTTTTCCTCCTCCACCTTTAGCATGAAGGACAGCCACGTACGAGGCGTTCAGGTTTCCGAGGAGAGAGGTGGTCATTTATATTTTTTCCGCTTACTAAGCTAAGTTAACTGGAAAAAAAAAAAAAAAAGAAAGAAAGAAAAGAAAAGAAAGTCACAGGCCCTCAGTTGCCAGCTTCTATCCCAGCCTAATCCGAAATGGCTAAAGGTGCTTTGGTGGCCCCACATCTGGAGCGAGGGGATTCACGGGTCCAGCCTAAATCAGCCTCTCTCGGCGTCTAGCGTGGGCTTCCCCACGTAGGGCTGCAGACCACGTGGTCAGGACAGGCTATGGCATTTGTGGGACCCAGTACAAAATAAAAACACGAGGCCTCTTGTTTAAAAGCTGTTAAGAGGGGCGCTTGGGTGGCGCTGTAGTTAGGCGTCTGCCTCCGGCTCAAGTCATGATCCCAGGGTCCTGGGATAGAGTCCCACATCAGGCTCCCTGCTCAGCAGAGAGCCTGCTTCTCCCTTTCCCATTCCCCCTGCTTGTGTCCCCTCTCTCACTGTCTCTTTCTCTCTCTGTCAAATAAATAAATAAAATCTTTTTAAAAAATAAAATAAAAGCTATTAAGAATTTCAAGACCATGACCACAGAGCGCTCTCTTCAGTCCCAGGGCGTCTATGCCGTCCAGGCTGCCTATATCCTGAGTGTGGCTCCTACCTGCTGGATGGTTCTTGACTCTGCTGGGTCATGACCAGGTCCTGTCCAGATTTCCCAGGTGCCTTTCTTTAGCCTCTTCCCATTGCGTGGACTATTTATGCAAAGAACCCCTAAGAAAGTCACCCCTGGCTCCTGGCCTTACAGACTCCCTTTGCCTCCAAGTCCCCAAGTCTATCCGGCTGAGCAGGCGGCGTGCCAACCCAGCATGCTCCTTCCTTCATTCCATCTCTCACGGGAGCCCTGTAGCAAACTTCCCCTAATATGAGCTTTCAAAAATTGGGACACAGTGCTCTGGGGCAAGGGCAACAGACCTTTGGCCTCAGTGGGTCACACTAGGTCCTTCCTGTTTCAGCCCCCATTTGTTCACCTGTAGCATTCTGGCTGTACCCAGGCCTTTCTTCAGTCCTTCAGCCAACCTTAAACCCCAGTGTGATTGTTAATGTTATGTGTCAGCTGGACCAGGCCATGGGGATGCCCAGATATTTGGTCAAACATTATTCTGTGAGGGTGTTTTTGAACGAGATTAACATTTGACTTAGCAGAGCGCTGTCTCTCCGTGGGTGGCCACCATCCAATCATCTAAAGGCCTGAAGAGAACAAAAAGGCTGACCCTTATGTGACTAAGGGAAAAAACATCTCCTGCCTGATTGCCTTGAGCTGGGACATTGGTCTTCGGCCACCTGATTCAAACTGAAACATTGGATCCTCTTGGGTATCCAGCTGCTTGCTTCTGGACTAGATTTCCTCCGTCAGATCTCCTGGGGCTTCAGCTTACTGACTACAGAGCTTGGGACCTGTTAGCTTCTATAGTCATGTGAGCCAGTTCCTTATAATAAATCTCTATCCAGGGGCGCCTGGGTGGCTCAGTGGGTTAAGCCTCTGCCTTTGGCTCATGTCATGATCCCAGGATCCTGGGATCGAGCCCCGCATCGGGCTCTCTGCTCAGCAGGGAGCCTGCTTCCCTGCCTCCCTGCCTGCCTCTCTGCCTACTTGTGATCTCTGTCTGTCAAATAAATAAATAAAATCTTTAAAGTAAATAAATAAATCTCTATCCACCTGCTATCTATCTATCATATCTATAAAATAAATATTTGTTTTTATATGTCAAGAGGATATGAATATGTATGTATTTATCCTATTGCTTCTGTTTCTCTGGAGAGCTCTGACTTCTAGACCCAGCTTTTCCCAAAAGTGCAGTTAGGGTTGAAAGTGCTCATAAGGACAAGCGAGTGGCCAAACGCCACCAAGAAACACCTCTGCGGTTGACCTTGTGGGTTTAATACTCATCACACTGGAGAGAATGTTCACCATGGGGAACTGTGGGGCATCTACATAGGAGGGTGTTAGAAAGAACTGCGGTAGAATTTGGGCTTTGGTGGGTATTTGAGCAGGATCCTGGATTGCACAAAAAGGTGAGGACGGAAAGTGAGACAATTCTGTGACTGGTATCTCAACAAAACGTTTCTAGAGGAAGGACTCACTAGAGCGGGGATAAAGCTTGGTAAAGAGCCAACAGTTGTGGGGCCCCTGGGGGACTCACTCGGTTACGTGTCTGCCTTTGGCCCAGGTCATGATCTCAAGATCCTGGGATCGAGTCCCTCGGCAGGGAGCCACCTTCTCTGTCTCCTTCTGTCCCTCCTCCCAGCTTGTGCTCCTTCACACGCTCGCTCTCTCTCTCAAATGAATAAATAAAATCTTTAAAAAACAATAATAAATGCTTGTTTTTGTAAGCCAGTACATTTGGGGGATGGTTTGTTACACATCAGAACACCAACACCTCAAACTGTGCAGTCGAGGAACAGAAGGCCGTGTGCCCAGTGCCCTCCATAGGTTCGGTGACGTTCTGCTTGATCGCCGTGGGCCTGATCGTGGCTCCTCAGATAGACCATAATAATAACATACCCCATCATGAATTATCCAGCATGGAGTGCTTATAATTTAAGGGCTAATAGTTTTAAACACTTTATATCCTTTTTAAGCCTCTCAGCAGCCCCCTGAGATGGGAACAACTCTTAATTCTTTGCACATTGGAAAAGTGAAGTCCTAAGAAGTCAAATAACTGGCCCGAGGTCACATAGAGGGTGAGCAGCAGTTCTGTGGCTTGAACCCAAATGTTTTTGTTTTTGTCTTTCCAAAAGCCTGTGCCCTTTTAGACCTGGCCTGCTAGTAGCCATTAAGAGACTGTTCTGCCTCCTTTCCTTTCCTCTTCCTCCTCCAGAGCTTCAGGGGCCCTGCGGCCTGGCAGTTACTTGGGCGGTAACTGGTCTCATGCTATTTTAGCTCTTAGAGGATTGGAAGTGCTTCTTATTCATCTCTTTATTTCTTGTTTGCTTTATCTTTTCTAAAGCTCAAAACAAACAGGAAAGAGCATGACCCGTTCCCTCCAGGCGGCTTCTGAATGAGAGCTTTCCAGAAGTGTCAGCCAGCATTTAGCCAACACCGGCCCAGCTCCAGACTGCAAGTGACTTAGAGCAGAATCCGAGAGGTTAGCTGGCTCTCCTGTCCCAAAGGGCAGGCAGCAGGTCTGGCGTGCTCCAGCCGTGACTGCCGGCTGAGTGAGTGAGGTAGCCCATCCAAGATGCAGAACAGCCTCACCTGTGGGTCCAGGACCAGTCTTTTCTACTTGTAGTTACAGGATTTTTTATTTTTTATTTTTTTTAAGAAAAGTCTGAAGCAATCCCTCCCTCCCCTCCCTTCTAGATAAGGTCCCCAAGGCCTCTCCCCGCCCTCTTCCTCCCTCCTCCTCTTTTTCCTTACTGCTTCCCCCTCCTTCCCTCCTTCTCAGCCTTACACTCTCTGCCCTTTCTCCCTCTCCCTCTTCACACACAAGATTACCGCTCCTTCTGGTAAAGCCCAACATATAGTAACTGCGCCTAATTCAGATCAGTGTTCCCGTGTTACCATGGCAACCCGCCGCTAGGAAGGCTTTTCAGCAGTCACTTCTCCCCTATATTTTAAATAGAAAATCTGCATGCTACATCTTGTCCTTCCCCATTTGCCACTGCCAGTTTCAGCAGAACTCCAGCCCCAGATTCTCTAACGTCTTTCATGTTTTTAAACAGCCATATCTCTTTTATTTTTGATGCACTTTTGGGTAACTTTAGATATAATGTCATCAGTTTAGTTGATTCCAAGTACATCAGTCCACTTTTCTCCGTGGAGTGTACCTGGCTAACTGAGTGAGGGTGGACAAATTGAGCCTGTCCTTATGCGGAGGCATTGGAAGTAGCTGAATTGTGCACACTGAGCAGAACAGGTTCTGATGGGACCTCTGGTGCGACCAAGGGAAGGCAGAAACAAACCGGAAGACTGCCCCCAGGCAATTGTCCAGCCCACCTAGAGCAGGCAAGAGCTTGTGAAAACAGTCCCCCAAACACCCAGAACTCAGTATCCCCTCCAGGCCCTTGCTGAGAAGAAGGTCAAAATCTGTTGCAGAGGAAATAATGTGTCCTTGGAAATCAAGTAGAACTGAGTGTTATTCTCAACTTTGTTATTGAACTACCTGTGCTGTGTGAGCTTGGGCAGGTTCCTTACCCTCCCTGCATCATCTCAGTAGTCCATCTTTCACGTTATTGGGAGAAATAAATGGGCTAAGTATGTAGAAGGACCTAGAGTAGTTCTCGGCACACTTGGAAAAGACCAGCTGCCATTATGATGGTCCCTACCCTGAGCAGAGTCCCCCGAGGCAGCATCGAGGCACAAAGCCAGAGCAGGAGCACAAGAAGCCAATACCAAGGCTACGGAATAATCAGGCTAGCTCTGTAGCTGGTAATCCAACCAGAAATCATGGTCTGAGCACATTGATGTTCAGGATATGCGCTGTCCTGAGATGCTTGCTAAGCCGCAGAGTCCCCTCAAGTCCTCTTACAAGAGCAACATCCCAGAGTTGTCAGGAGGAGGAAGTTGGCCCAGCAAAGGAAACATACACTGACTGCTTTCAGGGTCCTCCCCCACTTCTCCTTGGAGCCCAGTCCCTGCTCAGGCCCAGAAAAGAAGGCTGAGCACACACAGAAGGGGCCAGTCACCTGGGCATGAACTGGGTTTGGTGCCCAGGCTTGAATCTTCAACTTGAAAAAAGATGGCATGCGGAAGAGTCTTAAACTGAGTACAGAACAGGATGGTCAGTGAGACATTTCCCGAGGCCAAGAACAGCAGGGGCCAGATCAGCAGGACTGTCTATACTGAGACTGTGCTTTAAAAAGCAACCACTCACCCAAGATCCCCTTCTAGGCTATATAAGGAGGGCTGGGAGAAGATCAGGTAAAACTAGTGATGGCTCTTCCTTTGGAAGTTGTTTCCCCAGGCGGAGGGAGCAGGGAGCAGGACAGAGAATTTGACACATGTTGGAAGGTGGTGGATGAATGTTTTAGGAAAATCTAAGTGAGAAATTACAGTGACATCTTCTCCTGATGGCAGAAGAAGAAGAAGGGGAGCTGGCTGTACTTCCAGAGGCAAAGGCAGGCAGATCTCATGAGTCAGCCATGAACTCCCCGAGACGGAACCAATAATAGAGTTACACTCCAGGCATTGCTGATGCAAAAAGTACAACACCGTGGAAAGGACTGGGAAACTGGACTGTTTAGAAAAAGAACATAGGCATTACCACTTTATTACATAATTACTCACCCACTCTACCCGCCTGCTTCTCTTAAAATTTCATCCTAAAAAGTCATTTCTTCCAAGAGACTTTTCTTGCCTTCTCCAGCTGAAGGAGAAGTTGCTATATCCTGTCACCTCTATTCTGTCAGCCTGTTCATTTTCTGCTTCAATTTATCATGAGTCAAATGCCTCTCATTCATCTATCATGTTCACTCATTTGTCTTCCCTCTCAAAAGTAAGTTCATTCTAAAATACTAAGGGAAAAAAGACCAGTGACCCAGTGGGAAAGATGGGCTCAATAAGAGGGCATTTCCCAAAAAGAGAAACACATGGTCCTTCAACATTCGGGAAGATGTTCAATCTTTCTCACAGGAACAGTATTATTCATTAGAACCATGATATCCTTTCTTCTGGCCAGATTGACCAAAAAATCCAAAAGTTGGAGAAGGTATTTTGTTCATGAGGCAATGGAAGAGCTAACATATTCACGCATTCTGGTTGGAAAGCAAAAGAAGGTATAACTGCCAAGAAAGGGATTGGGAATATGGAGTATCTAGCAAAAGTACACATGATGTGACCTTTGACACCTTTGACACAGCAATCCCTCTTCTAAGAACCGTTCACACAGATATACTGACAAAAATAGGCCCTATCCCAAGCATAAAGCTATGAATGATTGCACTGGTAGTAATAAGTAGCAAGAGCCTGGAAACAGCCCAGTCTTCTATAAAGAGGGAACCAGAATGAAGAAAATTTAGTACATCTGTGCCCTGGAGCACAATACAGCTGTGCAAAGGAATGAGGAGGATTTTTATAAACTTCTAGCGTGATCTTGAGGGTATGGCATTGCGTGAACAAAGTCAAGGGGCGGAGCAGTGTGTGTTTGTGCATGGTTCCAAAGTCAAAACCAGAAGACTTCAGTCACATCTAGTTTCCCATCCCTGCCCCTCTCCAACCCGTTTCCTCCCGTGCCCATAAAGTAATCACAGCAATAGTAAATGTATATATAGAATTAGCTATGCACACACACTTAATTTCCTATTCGTGCTGCAATAAATCGCCACAAATTTTGTAGCTTAAAACCACATAAATTTGTTCTAGAAGCCACAATTCCAAAAGGAGTCTTGTGGGGTTCAAATCAAGGCGCTTGTAGGACTGGTTCCTTCTGGAGGGGAGAATTCAGTTCCTTGCCTTTTTCAGCTCCTAGTGGCTGCCTGTATTCAGTGGCATGTGACCCTTTCCTTCACCTTCAGAGCGCATCTCTCCACTCTCTCCTTTCATCCTCATACCACCTTCTCTTCTGTGTGTATCAAGTATCCCTCTGCAGCCCTGGTATAAGGATCCTTGTGATTACGCTTAGAGCCCTCCTGGGTGATCATGCAGGCTAATCTCCCCATCTCAAAAGCCTTAACGTAACCACATCTGCAATGTTAATTTTCACCATGTCAGGTAACATTTATTACAGGTTCCTAAGGATCTGGATATCTTTGAGGCCCATTTTCAGCTTTCACATTTTTGCATAAAAATTTTAAAATAAATGATAAAGAAAATCTATTGCAAAGTATTACTTACGGGGGAGGGAAAAAATAAGGAGACATGAAAACTCTATTTGAATGTGTCTTGTTTTAAGGCTTTGACTTTGGAACTATATAAATTTTTTGTGCAACTATAAAACAAAATGAAAAAGTTAATAAAAATAAAAATGAACCAGGGCACTTGGGTGGCTCAGTGAGTTAAAGCCTCTGCCTTTGGCTCAGGTCATGATCCCAGGGTCCTGGGATAGAGCCTCGAATCGGGCTCCATGCTCAGTGGGGAGCCTGCTTCCTTCCTCTCTCTCTCTCCCTGCATCTCTGCCTACTTGTGATCTCTGTCTGTCAAATAAATAAATAAAATCTTTTAAAATAATAATAATAAAAATTTAAAAAATAAAAAATAAAAATGAACCAAATCTAATGATACACCCAATTGATGGTTTAACCATATAATCTAACAGGTAGTATTGTGACTTTAAAACACAGTGATTTGGGGGGAGGGATAAAGGGATGCGGGAAATAGGTGATGGGGAGTAAGGAGGGCACTTGTCATGATGAGCACCAAGGATGTATGGGACTGTTGAATCACTATCTTGTACACCTGAAGCTAATGTAACACTGTATGTTAACTAACTAGAATTAAAATGAAATCTTTGAAGAAAATAAAATAGATAAAACACAGTAATTTGTATTTCACTAGACATGTAGAGTCTCACATCAAAGAGATGTACACACACAAAATTACACAGTACTCAATAATCATATTTTAATAATATTATTAGTGTAGTTTGTAAGCTATTATCCATATATAGTGAGATAAAGCAAATAAGCAAATGTGTTAATATTATTAAGAGTTTAGATTTTTGGCACACACAGAAAAAGAGACAAACATAAAGTCAAAGAAGTTGAGTGAAATTTCTGTGATCTTAAGTTTGGAAGTAGCAGCGTGAAATCATGATGATTTACTCTTAAACATATTCTCCTCAATTCTGTCCACTAAAAGGTATAAAAAGCAATGAGCAACTCAGTAGCAGTAAACACCGCTAACACTCAGACTGGAGTCTTTACAGACCATTTCTCACTAAAAGGAACTAGGTCTCTATGAAGAAATAGGTGATTTCAGGTCTGGGATGCGACGTATACAAGAGGAACCGGAAACATCTTTCATAATAGAAAACAAGGACTGCTTGAGTCGTGTCACAGTTCTCAGGAGTCACCTTAAAAGATGTCACTGGACGAAGAAGAGCAATTTGCCTTTAATAACACCTGCAGTAGGGGCCCCTGGGTGACTCAGTCAGTTAAGCCTGTGCCTTTGCCTCAGGTCCTGACCTCAGGGTCCCGGGGTCAAGCCCCGCTGCTCAGCAGGAGTCTTGCTTCTCTCTCTGCCTCTGCCCCACCCTCTTGCTCGAGCTCTTTTTGTCAAATAAATAAATAAATAAAGTCTTTTTTAAAAAAATTAGCACCTGCGGTAGGTTGAAATACACAAAATTATTAAATCTGCGTGTTTATAATTATACTTTCAGAAAACCCCGCTGATCACCTTGGGAGGATGCTAGAAATTGGCAAATAATTGGAAGGAATCATTTCCCCTGCTTTTGGGGGTATAGCTCAGTGGCAGAGCATTTGACTGCATTTCCCCTGCTTTTCCCATAGGAAATGTACTTCAAAGTAACCCTATGGTTAAAAGAGAGGAATTTCTCCTTTATAAGAGATTTAAGCTCTTAAATATAAAATAAATGGTACAACTAGAAGACCGCCATTTTGCTACCCTTAATGAAATAATGTGTCTGGGCAGTGATCAACAGTAACTGCTAAAAAAGCATTAGGGTAAAAGGCCAGCAGGGAGCGGCTAGGTTTTTAATGTTCATCTTTATTAATTTCATCCTGGATGTGCCCATGAGGTTTTTGGTCCAAAGGCAGATTTCTTTTCCTACTCACAGCAAGATCATCAGCCCAAGTAACACTGTAGCACTATTCCCCCATGCCCGGGGAGGGCCAGATTGGAAACAAAAAACAAAAAACAAAAAACAAAAAACAACGCCCCATTGGGGGATTCATTCCATAGGCGAGATACAGAGAAATATGTATGTATTCTGTTTCTGAAGGGCAAACACATCACTTTCCCCCCATCACCTTCTGAAAGTGTCCTTGGGGATCAGATGGAAGAGTGACTCACCCTAACCCTTTGGTATGAAAATAAATCTGCAGGGAAAGATAAGGCCAGTGTCTCCAGTTTTACAACTCCAAGATCTCTCCAAGGCCCCTGGCCTCTTACCACCAGAGTTTGGAAGATCTCTTAGGAATGATCTCACTATCTCATCAGTCACAAATTGCCTTCTAAGCTGGCTCTCTGATCAGGAAAAAAAAAATCAGTAAAATTTGTTCAGAAAGCCCCAGCGGTGCAAAAACATATTTTCCTCTACAATCTCATAAAAACTTAATAATGGATCAGGATAATATACCTGAAGCTACTGATCAATCTTGTATCATCAAAAAACCAGATAACCAGACACTACATGCTTCACGATGTGATATAATAGGAAACTCACAGTACCTCCTTAGAAGTGTTCTTGTCAAATAAGGAAACTAAATCTTATCAAACCTCTAGACCCAACTATCAGGTTATAAGTAATAAGGAATAGAAGAATATGTTAGATGATGCCACAGGGACGCAATCAGCCAAAACCAGCATCTGGGAAATTCTACAGGATAAATGACTTAGTTTCTACAATATGTAAGTAGCAAGAAAAAAGAGGGGGGATGGGAGAGGGGAAATTCAGAAATTAAGAAAGACTTAAAAGATTAGCAACAAATTGGTGTAGGTAGAATTTGTTTGGATCATCCTTCCAACATATCAAGCAAAAACAAAAAAAAAAACCCTATTGATGAACAAATAGAGAAATTTGAACAGTGACTGGCTGTTAGATATTAATTATCATTAGCTTTAAAGATATGATCGTGGTGTAACTGTTCTGTTTGAAAAAGAGATTTTTAATCTCTTAGATATACATTTGGAAATATTTACAGACGAAATAAGATGATCGTTGGGATTTGCTTTAAAACAATGAGTGGAGATGCAGAGGGAATGGGGAAGGATAGAAGAAAGAGATTGGCCATTGGTTGCTAATTGTTGAAGCTAGGTCATATGTACCTTGGGCTTCACTGTGCCATTCTCTTTACTTTTATGTAGGATGAAAATGTCCATAATAAAAAGTTTTCTGTTCTCTCTCTCTCTTTTTAAGCAAATTCCAGGAGGCTGGGCACCTTGTATCTTCCTCTTCCGTATTAGTTTCCCTCGGGCTGGCATAACGAAGTACCGCAACTGGAGGCTTAGGCAGCCACAGCTGGTTTTCTCAGCTCAGGAGGCTGGCAGTCTGAGATCCATGTGTCAGCAGGGTCGGTTTCTTTTAAAGGTCACGAAGGAAGGATCTGTTCCAGCTCCCCCTCGGTTTGTACATGGTGGTCTTCTTCCAGGGTCTTCACACTAAGTGCCTCTGTTGGTGTCTGTATCCAAATCTTCCGTTCGTAGAGAGACACCAGTCCTGCTGGAATAGAGCCCACCCTAATGACCTCTTGTTAGGGGACGGAGTCGACCACCCCTCAAATGGACAGAGGCCACCCACGATAATGCAAGTCACACAGTGAGGTTTATTTCCAGTTAGCTGGGGTCCAAGTATCTGCCCGACGCAGCAGGTTTCTACAAGGACTCTGAGCACTCAAAGCTAAGGGTTTATATAGCAATTTTTAAAAAACATCCAACTCACAGTAATTTTCCATCACTTCAGAGACCCTACATACTTTTGGCTTGCGCCCCCCTGGTGGTCTAGTAAGATAAGCTCTTTTCAACATCTGGTCCCCATGGCACAACCGCCTAGCCGCCCTGGTGGTTTAAGCTGATTAGCTGCTGCCGGGGTGTTGCAGGGTGGGGTAATTTCTTGGAACTAAAGCAGGGTGGGGGTCTCTGGAACTAAAGTAAAGTAGGGGAAAGTTCAGCCCTTAGTCACAGGGGCTTGAGATGGCCGAAGCTAAGATGGCTGTACTTACGCTAAGGCTAAACCTGAGGTGGGATGGCCTTAATTTTTCTCGGCCTCCACACTCTTTTAACTTAATTACCTCTTCAATGTAATTTTTACTCTAAACGCCGTCACATTCTGGGATACTGGGAGTTAGGGCTTCAACATAGGAATTCTGGGGGGGAGGGGGGACACAATGCAGCCTGTGATACTGACCTATTCCCAGCACTTGATCCAGTGCCCAGAAAATGAGCTTGATAACTGCGGAGTGAATCGGTGTTAGAAGACATCAGTTAGAAGACAGCAGCCCTTCCTGTCTTCTTGTGGTATTTTTAACAATAGGGGTCCTTTCCTCCAGCCAGTGGGCTAAGTTTGTCGCCATTTGGGGGATAGTCAGCAGGAGAACAACAAGGGGACCAAGACGGGGCTGGATTTTAAGGTCACCACAGGTCTGACAGGCTCTGCCACATGATCTGATTTACTGGGAACATTTTGGTAACAATCAGACAAGACTGAGTGCCTCGCCCCAGGCAGGGTTCACGATGGTGTGACCTGCCCCAGCATTCCCTAGACTGGGCTTTCTCCAACCACAATCTCCCACTTCACCTCTAATGACTGAGTTCTCCGAACCCACCTTCTCAGAGGTAAGGAGGAGACTGGAGGTATCATTAACAGATGGGAATTCCATTGAAATGTTTAAAAGCTAATGAGGCATCTTTAGTTCAGCTTTGCACACTAATTATCAAAATGAAACAGGAGCATGTCTCTAACAAAAAATGCAAAAGGAGAACTTTTCAATCTTGAAAACATGTGACTACTTAAGCAGAACCATTTATTCCTTTGATTCTTGCCTATGATATAAAAGAATAAGAGCAAATGAAGCAATTCGAAGTTATTGAACATCTGACCTATTTCAAGATTATGTTTAAAGCCTCAAAATCAGGCAATTGCAGCAATATATAAAGCATTTAGATAAATGCTGTTTTGCTACGCTATTTCTTTTCTTTCCTTTTAATTTCTGGCTTGCAAACTTTAAAAGGCATTTTAACTTCTTAAGATTTTTTTTTCCTAATTCTAAAGGTAACAAATGCTTATTGAAGAACATTCTGGAGACAGAAAAACATAAAGAAAACATTTAATCCCAACCTCAGAGAGACCCACTGTTTGCCTTCCGGTGTATTTCCCTCCAGTGATCTATTGTAACATTTGAGGTAATGTTGTGTTTATTCTCCATACAATATTCTGATTCTTTTTTTTTTTTTAAGGTTTTACTTATTTATTTGAAAGGGAGAGAGAACAAACAGAGGGATAGGGAGAAGCAGGCTCTCTGCTGAGCAAGGAGCCTGATGCAGGACTCCATTCCAGGACCCCAGGACCATGACCTGAGCCGAAGACAGACACTTAACTGACTGAGCCACCTGGGTGCCCCAATACTTTAATTCTGACTTGGCATTATACCAGATCTTTTCTTCATGCCATTAGAATTCCTTGTAAACGTCATTTTTTCCCCTTTCATTTACTTGTTTATTGTGATATTTCTTACGCTCAACGAATACACAGATCTTAAGTGTACAGATTGATGAACTTGGACCTATGCCTATACCTGCGTAACCAGCACCCACACTTGTACAGAAAACACTTCCACTGCTTTTGCCCCCTCCAATCTGGCCTGTTTTTGAGCTTGATTTAAGTGGAGCCACATTGCACGTAATCTTTCACGGCTGAATTCTCACTAACTGCTCTATGAGAATCACCCGTGTTTTTGAGTGTTCCCGTTGCCTATGCCTTTTTACTGCTGGACTTGATCCCGTTGTATGAAGATATCAATGTCTGCTTCTTTATGTTATCATGAATGCACATCGCCGTTTCCTCCAATATAAGGCTATTAAGAATACCTGTATTACACATTCCTGTACCTGTCTCTTTGTGGACGTAACATGCCCATTTCCCTTGGGCATACATCCAGAAATTGATGTAAATAGAATTGCTATGTCATATGATAAATGTGCGTTTAGCTTTGGTAGAGATCACCAAACCATTTTGTAAAGTGATATACTGATTACTTTCCCACCAACACCAGAAGAAAGTTCCCATTATTCCCATTCTCACCAACACTTGACATTGTCAGTCTGTTTTTCCTTCTTTCACATTGTGAGTCTTTCTAATTTTAGTCGTTCTCCTGGGCATGTCACGGTTTCTCATTGTGATTTTCATTTGCACTTTCCTGGTGACTAAAGACATGGAACACTTTCTCCATTTAGTTGTTGAGAGCACTTGGTATCCTGTTTAAAAAATCTTTGCCTAGGGGCACCTGTGGGTTCAGTCAGTTAAGCCTCCAACTCTTGATTTTGGCTCAGCTTAAGATCTCAGGGCTGTGAGATCGAGCCCCACGTCGGGCTCTGCACTGGGCACTGAGCCTGCTTGAGAGTCTCTCTCCGCCCCTCCCTCCCTCGAGCTCTCTTTCTCTCTTTCTCAAAAACTAAAATAAAATTTAATTTAATAAATAAATAAGTAAATAAAATCTTTGCCTACAACAGACCATGAAGATGATTTTCCTAAAACATCATTTTTAATGGTTGCATACTATTTCATTTTGTAAATTGACCATTTTCCTATTTTGAGAGACTTAGGTTGTATCTTATTTTCCACTACTGTAAGTAAAAGTGCTGAGGCTTATTGTTTCACAGGGGCCAGTCTCTGTTAAGTTTTTACATACATTCTTACAAGAATTATCCAGCAGGCACTTTTCATGCCCCTTTTATGAAAGGATAAAGAAAGGCTGAGAGAAGCTGGTAATTTACCCGGAGTCATATGACTAGTGACAGAACTGGAATTGCAGTCTAGATCTCTCTGCCTGTAGAGCCAAGATTATGGACCATCTCAATATTTACTTTGCAAATGATATTTCCTCACGATAAATACCTAGAAGTGGCATTTACCAGGCTGAAAGGTAGGGTCATGTGACTATTCCTGGAAAACCATCCACCAGTCTCTCCCATTTTAACTTCTCCGTTCATTGACATTGTAGGATCCCCAGTCTTTGGGGCATGTCCACAGGGAGAGACTAAGATTATCATATGCTAACAGTTATACTTAGGACGACGATTACCGTAAATTTTTTTTAAGTTCTTAGTTATTGAAAACTAACCGGGGACCAAGCACTACACATACCTACTTTATCTTCTTTAAAACCCACAACCATCCCGCAGGAAGGCAGTACTCTTAGTATTCCTAAATGCACAAACAGGATCAGAGAGAGAAAGGAGTTTGCCCAAAGGCATCTGATTAATCAGAGGCACTGAGGACTCCAAACATCTAGTTTCTGTGCTTTTGCGCTACCACCTGCCAGCTTGGCAGGTACAATGGACAGCTTCTGCCTGCTCCTGCTACCCA